>SNQJ01S0003712.1:264095-276437 GCA_010110895.2 Picea sitchensis | reverse complement strand
GGGGGTACCCCCTCTGCGGGGTCCCGGGGGTCCATCCCCCCGACTGGGGGGTCTGGGGGCAAGCGGGCCCCTAGCGGGGGTTCAGTGGCAGCATCCCCTGATGGGGGTTCAGGGGCGAAGCCCCCGAAGCAAAAAATGCCTTATAAAAGTATATTGTAATTTCATTGTAAATATGGACCGCTCATTATAAGGTCGCAGATCTTATGGTAGAGATTATGTTAGGGTTTTTTTCCCTAGAAGGCAACCCTCTTTTATGAGGGAAATGTATTGTGGTTATGTACGAGGGTGAATATTGTATTCTGAGAGAGGAGACTCTGAGAGAAAGAAGAGGAAGTTACAGCGGGTTTTGCTGTAGGTTGTATCCCTTCATTTGCTGGATAATAATAAAGGAAGGACCTGACAATTTCTCTGGTGGACGTAGCCCACACTGGGTGAACCACGTAAATCTGTGTCTCTCTTGTATTGTGTGTCTTCTATGTTTTTGTTTCTGCATTTGTTTTATTTTATTGCTTCGTGGTCCTGTTTTTCTAACACATGTCTACTCCAATGATTACCAACCTGATGAAGCTACATGATTTTGATAAAATTTCAGATTTGGTGGATCCCACCATGTATAGGCAACTGATTGGATCATTGATGTACATGATCCACACTAGGCTAGATATATGCTATGCAGTGATTGAAATGAGTCAGTTCATGACTGAACTGAGACAGAGAAAGTGGGTGGTAGCAAAGCACATCTTGAGATATCTCAGAGGGACCATTACTTATGGTCTAAGATATACATCTAGTGGTGGTTTATTTCTGCACGGGTATGCAGATGATGACTGGGCAGGAAGCCCAGTGGATTAAAAGATTACTTTCAGATACTGCTTCAGTTTAAGATCCACTATGATCTCTTGGTCAAGCCCAAATCAGGGATCCATTTCATAGAGTACAGCAGAGGCTGAGTACATTGCAGCAAGTGATGCTAGCAAGGAAGTAGTATGGCTCAAAAAATTGGTTTCTGGGTTGTTTGGTGACAAGCTCAAGATGATGGTGGTTCACTGTGATAATCAATGTTGCATAAAATTGATAGATAACTCAGTATTTCATGATAGATCAAAACATATTGACATGAGGCACCACTACATTAGAGACTTGGTCCAGAGAAAAATTGTAAAGTTACAGTACATAGCCACGAGTGAGAAAGTAGATGATATCCTGACCAAGCCTCTGACCTCGAAACAGTTTGTGCAGCTGAGAGACAAGGTTGGTGTGGCTGAGAATGACTCCCTCACTTAGAGGGAGTGTTAAATTTGGCAGCATTGACAATCATTCTCCAATGAGAGGCCATATGGGCCACCCTGAGGCTAGCCAGGGAGATTTGGAGAATCAACCAATCTTGTGAGGTATTGACAAAAGCCAAGGGGAATGTAAAACCTCTGTGAGTCAAACCAAAAGTCAGGACAAACGAGATGTTATTTTAGTCTAATGAAAAAGTTAGGGGGAGCGTGCAACCTCTATGAGCATAGATAGTCTAGTGCAAAAGTCAGGGGGAACGTACAACCTCTGTGAGCATAGACAGACTAGTGCAAAATTCAGGAGGAATGTACAACCTCTGTGAGCCTAGTCAAGCCTTGTGAGCCATGAGAAAAAGTCAAGGAATCTAGCAAAAGTTAGGTTGAATATAAAATTCCTATGAGCTAGAAACAAACGATATTCATAATATTGTAAATGATATAAATGTATTGATCTAGTGCGTTGACACGTGTAACATTATCCACCATGAAGAGAATATCGAATTTCCTTGTAAAGAGTCGAGTTGTAACTGAAGTCTCATGTCTAGTTCTATTTTAGAACTAAAGTGTAATGCTAAGTTGTAACTGAAGTCTTAAGTCTAGTTCTATTTTAGAACTAAAGTGTAATGCTGAGTTGCAACTGAAGTCTTAAGTCTAGTTCTATTTTAGAACTAAAGTGTAATGTTGAGTTGTAATTGAAGTCTTAAGTATAGTTCTATTTTAGAACTAAAGTGTAAAGTTGAGTTGCAACTGAAGTCTTAATTCTAGTTCTATTTTAGAACTAAAGTGTAATGTTTGCAACTGAAGTCTTAAGTCTAGTTCTATTTTCGAACTAAAGTGTAATGTTGAGTTGTAATTGAATTCTCAAGTATAGTTCTATTTTCAAACTAGAGTATACCAGTCTCAAGTCTAGTTCTAAGTTCGAACTAAAGTATGAAGCTGATTTATGATTAAAGCATGCAAACATGTTACTATTTCGAGCCTCTCCTCTTCCCCTCTTCAGCGTGTATAAGCAGAGCTCGAACCCTCTCTTCAACACAGTTTTGAGATGCAGGTTAAGGGTGAAGCAATAGAGGCACATATCAGTGATAAAGAGGCAGCATACCAAAGTAGCATATCAGTGTTGTATATCAACAATAGAGGTAGCATATCAGAGGTGTATTTTAGCAAGGTATTTTAGGTCTTTGTCAGGTTAGAGTCATCTTGGAAAGCTCTTTGAGAGAAGAACATTCATGGTGGATATTTGTAAGTGATCTTACATTATTAATGAAATAAAGGAATATTGTTTGCTAGGGTTTTTCTCCCTGTACAGGGTTTCCCCAGGGTATATGTGTTGTTGATGTGCATGCTTACTTATCTTCATAGTTATTTCTATTTGATTATGATTTGGTATTGCTAAAGTGTATTAAGCTGAAATCAAAGTGTTGAAGAAAATAAAAGAATTAATCCGCATAAGAAATCAAGCTCATAATTTAACACAACTGAATCATCTTTTGAAGCTGCACAACGGAGACCTTGGAAAACACGCCCACAAAGTATGACACAAGACCCTTCATTGCAATTTTATGCATCTTATAATTCTTATCCTCGACTATAGAATGCTTTGATGACTTAGCAACCTACCCAAAACCATCCTTGGCAACAAAATTGGCAAGGGAATGCTTATGGGAATATGACCCCACAATAATTTTCAATGCCTTATCCCACTTATCCACAATTTTCACCACCTTACCTTCCCATGCAAGCACACGCAAATCCACCTCAACAAACAATTCCTCAAATGTCATTTTCCATCTATTTATCGCTATTCTCCATATTCAACATTTGATATGTCTCTATATCATGTTTGTATTCCATTAACATATTTTCTAAATGAGTTAGAGGGGGTAAGTACTAACTGAAAACTAATAGTTCTCACAAAGGGACAACATGTCAAAGACAAACTTTTTTTTCACTCCATCATACATTAAAATTGGTATGATTAATCCCAATATTAGTCACACAGGGATCCAACCATTCTGAAGGATTATCTCCTTCAAGTGAAGGATGCATGCATATTTTTGTAGACATTATATATCTACTCATTCTATTTCCTAAAAAGTGTTGTAGGTTGCCTAGTGATCCTCTCTATTTATCATTTATATTCAACTTAATCCTCTTTATTTATAATTTATATTCAACTTAATGGTGAAATGAACAAGTCCAAGAAAATATTTAAGTACATATCCTTTTTAGTAATGAACAAATAATGATGCTTGTTCATGGAGATAATGTAGAGTGGATATTTTAACCTCCTCAATGCTACTAGGTAGTGCATAAAGTAACACTTCATAGAATTTTGTCTCCACTATATATTGAACATGCCCCTTATATATTAATTTTGGATGTATCTTAGTTATAATAATAATACTAGTCAACCAGTTGAAGAAGGCTTGAAAAGAGTTCAAATATAAAATATTATGCCTCACCAGCCTCCAAAGATTGACCATCTCTTTAAAATTGTTTTGAAAGAGGGTGCCTCACAATAACACATCTCCTTGTATGTATTTGGGAAAGAGCATGGGGCGTGTTGGTGTCCTTATTTCATGGGCAATGAACTTCACCTAAAACCAATAGTCCCAATCCCTCAAGTAGAATTTGTTGGCAACATTTTGTCATTTTATTTTTCAATTTTTCACAAACTATACTTGAGAACCGTGAATAACTTACAAGGATATTACTTTTCTTCACTTTCTATTCTCTCAACATATGCAATTGGTTGCATCTCAACGTTTCTACCTCATTGGTTATATCATATAGGTTATAAACAAGGATATCATCTACTCCCCATTTTTTTTATTCTTTCATTCATGAACCCAAAATGATTTTGGGTGCTACAATCAATGGTCACTTAGAAAATGGGAAGGAGATGAATGCCTCACAGGTGAGGCAGGCTACGCCTGAAGGCTACCTAAGCAAATCCAACCATCATGCATTTATTAATCAATGAAGAGTACATTATATAGGAGGTCATTCAGTTTAGAGGGTTGTAACCAACCTCTTAACAAAATAGGATCAAATTCCTAAATAAACACCAAATCTAAACCTACACAACTAATCTCCATTATTTTGCAACACTCTCCCTTAATGGAGAAATGGATTGTCTACAATACAAATGCCTAACATAAGTAACACGCATGATGGTCCGAGTCTCAGCTAGGCTTACAACTTGTCTCTAACAATTTCATCTTGACCTTTCTTGTTGTTACATAGTGATGAAGATGGAGCTTCTTACGTTTCCTGCTCCAGATCTTGAAGACTTCATGACTTGTTTTATTTTCCACTTTAATCTTCATTTCGTTCTCCTTCGTTCTAGAACTTGGTTGCACCTTTACTGTTCTAGATTTTTCTTCAATATCTATAAATTCTTCAAAATTTTCATTGATAGTTGGCCTCCATGGTTGGCCACAATCATCTATGCCTTGTTTAATGGAATGTTGCAACATTAAATCATAGTAAAATCTAATTTCTTCAGTGTTGGTTATGTGTTACATTCTTTTCATGTGTTTGTGTGGGCACATCAGATTCAACAACTGCGCCTGACGATCCCTCCCTAGTAGTGCTCTTTGTGTCGTGTGTGTCGGGCACTTCCTAGGGGGGTCCCAGGGGGGGCCAGGTATGCCCCCCTCCCCCCCCCCCTGGTTACGTGCAGCGTTCATCTCCGAGCGGTAGACCGGAGAAGGTGAGGTTCAGGGCAGTGCCCAAAAATGTTTTTTTGGGCATTTTTTCTATTTTAGCAGATTTTTCTATCTTTAGCGGTTTTCTAAATTAATCTTGAATTAAGGGATTAGGGTTTTGGTATCTACGGAATACCTAAAAAATTGTATATATATTGTATGATGAATGGTGAAATTAATGCAATGAAGCATTGAAAGGTTTTCTCCCGGTTAAGGGTTTCCGATATAAATTTTTGTGTATTATGTGTATGAGCTATTGATTAATTTATGTTTTTCTTAAGAATCTATATGCATTGAATTACTTCACAGGTTTAAATTTTTGTGTATTATGTGTATGAGCTATTGATTAATTTATGTTTTTCTTAAGAATCTATATGCATTGAATTACTTCACAGGTTTAAAACTTACATTCAGGACACATTCAGGACTCCAATGCATCAGAATGCCATGAAATTCTTCATATGTATCCATTGTTGCTTCCCATTCTATGTTGTCTTCATCATTTATCGATTCTTCATTTCTATCATCTGCTGCTACTACAAATTTTGTGTAGGTTCCATCAAAACATGGTGTTTTAACCCATTCAAGAAACTGTAATTCTTCTTCAAAATTTATTGACACTTCATTTGAGTGCTCTTATTTTTGTTCAAATGCTTCTACTTTTATTGTTGTTTCATTAAGGCCATTGTAATCAAGCGTTGAATCATCTTTGTCTTTTGTTGCTTCTTTTTCTACAATCTTCCTGGTTGTAGTTTCATCCACTTGTTCTGCAAGAAGGGTTAACTTTCCACTTAACAATTCATCTATGAGTTTCTTCTCCCGTAAAATTTGGAACTCATCATCATATTTAACTAAATTTACCAAATATTCACACAGGGGTTGATCAATAGTGACACATTCATCTCCATTATCAATCTCAGTATCACTAAATGATATTTTAGTGTCAGTTTCTTCATTAATAATTGCAACTAAAATAATGTCATTTTCATTCTTTGTTCCAATTACGAGGCTGTCAACACAATCACCATTTTCAACAATAATACCTTCATCCACTTCAACATTCTCACTCCACTTCATACTGTAATTTATTTCAAGAATATTCCAAAATATTTTTGCACTACTTACCAAATTCACGCAAAATACTGACACAATGTTTTCATCCAATGCTGACATAATAAGTTGTAATTCTATTGAACCTCTTCTCTTATCATAGAATTTGACACGACCTTAATGATCACAATGGAATAAATATACTAGCCATAGTAATTTTTTCATTTCAGTTGCCCAAGATTCATAATTTATACCTGAGAAAAATGACAAATTTGGCATCACTATTTCATATATTTCATCAAATTATTCATCGATTTCTTCATGGTATTCATTGACCTGGTCCAACACCACATTTTGATCCTTAAGCACGAGTTCTTCATCTGCAACTAGAAACAAATCATACTGATCTACAAAACACAATGACTCTTCCTGTTGATTATTTCTCCTCATATGTTTCAGTTCTCTCTGTGGCATGGTGTATTCTCCTTTTATCTTCTTCCTTTTATTTCTTATATTGAAGGTTGTGTGAGTCCAAAGGAATAAGCACGTACACCTCAATTCGCTATAACACCTTCATTGCATCACCAACTTAGAGGGAAAATTATATTAAACACTCATTCACCAATTTCTCCACACTCCCTTTACCATGCCCTCCAAGATGACAATATGTCCCCCGGGGATAATTAGCAAGCAACATCAACCTAGAATTTGACACGAGAGACTTCAGTGTCCTCTTGGTCAACCACTCCTTCTTCATTAAATAAAATAATATAATCTCACCACTCATTCTCTCTCATGAATTGAGCACTCATTATCTCTCCTTCACTAATATCTCACATTCTTCAAATACGTTCAACATAAGTTTCTTTAAGATACATACATTTCATGACTTCCACCCAGAGCCTATTATATGCTTTCACAATTCTTTATGGATTGATACCTTCATTAGTTTATTCACAAGTTGGGTACATTCCTTGACAAATCTATACCCATAATTAATTAATGAGATAAAATGCCAAGTATCGACCTTCTTACCGGTAGCAATTGACCTCACCTCTCTTGCATCGTACACTCAGAGGAGGTTCTATGGCTTGAGAGCGTCCTCGTAACAGTTCTACTCGCGTAGAATGACACCTCATTCGAGGTTAAATGTAAAGAAGTATTACTCATAAATTTTTACCTTGGGAGGTTACAAATGGGCGAACTCCAGATTTTTTAATTTGGGCGCATCACCAGCGAGAAAATGTACCTAGGTGTTCAATTCGATAAATGAGCAGAACGCCTCGAATGCTCGAAGCAGTGATCTCTCCTATCAGGAGTAGCAACGATCTCTCCTTCTCTCCTCTACGCAAAGGTCGCGAGTGATCTCTCCTCCAACATGCCTCGAACCAACGAGAAGCAACGATCTCGACTTATATCGATATCGCCTTCGCAAATTAGTGACCAGCTGGGATCCTCTCAGAATTTGGATGGAAGAAGGTGGCCAATCCCTCTCTCCTTCGCAACGATCTAGTGTGGGTGATCCTCCTGTTCGTGAACATCATGAAGGGTTCCTCGACAACCATTGATGAGATGTCGATAACTAATCTCCCTCCATGCCTCATCTAGCAGTGATCTCTCCTTCACGCCTCGTCCGTCGATCTCCTCAAATTGATATATGCACTCTCCTCACAGACTTAGCACAAATATATCTCTTTTATGATCTGCCTCTCCAGGATAGACAACGATCCTCCAGCTCTGATACCAACTTAGAAAATGGGAAGGAGATGAATGCCTCACAGGCGAGGCAAGGTACGCCTGGAGGTTTCCTAAGCAAAGCCAACCATCATGAATTTATTAATAAATGAAGAGTACATTTAGACGGTTGTAACCAACCTCTTAACAAAATAGGATCAAACTCTTAAATAAACACCAAATCTACACCTACGCAACTAATCTCCATTATTCTCTAACATGTTCTTTTCTTTAGGTACTTAGTGAAAAATCTTTGAATAAAACTAATCACAAGGAAATAATTTTGGTTCATGGTGCATTTTTCAAAATGAAATCACTAGGTTATTCAACTATAAGGTTCTTTTGCAAGAAGTTAAATCCATCAATATGGTGTGATTTCATGTGTTTTTTCATACAAAGATACACAATTGAGTTTATGGAAGGGGGTTCTATACTTTGAGATTTTGTAGTTAAATAAACCCATTTCCTCAACAAATGCATTGCCATGTATTAGACTAAGGAGAGTTATGAAAGTAGTATAACACCAAGCCATTGAACCAAGGATACTCTAATATTTTGTAGTAAAATAAACCCCCTTCCTCAACATATGCATGACCATGTATTAGACTAAAGAGAGGGGTGAAATCAATATGACACTAAGCGCTTGAACCCAAGGCTATCTTATTATAGTGGCATATCCCTATGTTGGGATGTTAGTGCAATTTTTCACTTATTTTATTTTTGTGATTTGCAGGCGTATAAGAGTTTCGTCATGTTTCCATGCTAAGGGTAGAAATAAAAAGGGGTATTAAAAATGTCATTAAAAAAATGGATACCTAGGATATATATTGGGCACGTGTTTTATATTATTTTCATGTGTGTAGGTGATGTGAGTGGGAAATCCCACTTACGAGCTTAGCATTTAAGGGCTCTAATCATGCATGCAGAAAATGACCATTTAAAGGCCTCTACTTTTTCCTATTCTCCCAACACAAAACCCCACATTCATGCAATACAAAGGTGCAAACAAGATTAGGTAACTCTACCTTGAATCCTTCGTTTGATGTCAATCTCTTTGCTTTCACTCGCTCCTTGACTGTAAGCCTCCTCGCAAAGCTAACTTGCATTCACACATAGACAAACAGAGAGCTGCAAACATGCATTTCATATACTAATTGCTGGGCTAGATGTGACAATATCATAAAATAAATACACAATTTGAACACATAATATGGTGGGACGAAAAAAAAATCCTTTTTGTATTAATATTCACAAGAGTAAACTTTACAATATGTGGTTGACACTGCTCCTCAAACCTGGTCCTGGGCTCCTCTTCACAATGCACCAACTACTCAACCTCACAATACAATTGCAGGAAATTGGGGCAAAGGGGGGATAAATTTGGGAAGAGCTTCTATACTCTTCTTCCTCTTTTTTAAATGGGACCCCTACCCCTTCTTTTATAGGTAGTTATCCGGTTGAATGACGGGCCATAGGCAGTCAAACAGTTTTAGCAATTTCCCGAAACTATGTTTCTTGTCTTCAACTTTCCATTTTTCATGCTTTTGTCAGTATACACGGGCTGTAGAAGGCCTGCAGGCATATGGATGTGTGCATACGCGGGCTGTAGAAGGCTAGGGCAAGTGTGGCTCAAAAAAGATGGATTTTAAGAAGAGTTTGGCTCAAGAAATTAGAAAATAGCAGGGCCTGAGGCCAAGTATACAGGCTGAGTGCAAATTAGGTTTATAACAGATGTCCCCTAAAGTGTGAGGTCAAAAGAGCATCTGATGGCCATAATACTTTACCAATATTTATCAACGTGTCAAGTGAGTGAGCCCTTAAATGCTAAGTCTGTAAGTGAGATTTCCCACTCACATCAGAATTGATGACTCTTCACAATGCACCAACTACTCAACCTCACAATACAATTGCAGGAAATTGGGGCAAAGGGGGGATAAATTTGGGCAGAGTTTCTATACTCTTCTTCCTCTTTTTTAAATGGGACCCCTACCACTTCTTTTATAGGTAGTTATCTAGTTGAATGACGGGCCATAGGCAGTCAATTAGTTTTAGCAATTTCCCGAAACTCTGTTTCCCGTCTGCAACTTTCCATTTTTTGTGCTTTTGTCAGTATACACAGGCTATAGAAGGCATGTAGGTGTATGGATGTGTGCATATGCAGGCTGTAGAAGGCCAGGGCACATGTGGCTCAAAAAAGAGGGCTTTTTAGAAGAGCTTGGCTCAAGAAATTGGCAAATAGCAGGGCCTGAGGCCAGGTATGCAAGCTAGGTGCAAATTAGGTTTATAACAATAGGGGGTGTGTCAAATTTGACGATCCCATCACATGATGGTGTACATATGTGCCTAGAAATATTTCTAGGCGGTGCAAGGATTCCCCCCCCTCGCCTATTAGGTAAATCCTTCGGCTCTGGGGAGACATCCCAATTTGTTTTGGGTGGTTTTTGCTATTTTAAACGGTTTTCTAAATTAATATCATATTAAGGGAATAGGGTTTTGGTAGTTATGGAATACCTAAAATATTGTATATATTGTATTTTTAATGGTGAATTTAACACAATGAAGAGTTGAGAGGTGCAATACCAAGAAATGAAGGTTTTCTTTATTTAAGGGTTTCCAATGTAAATCTATGTGTACTATGTGTATGGGCGATTGATTAATTTATGTTTTTCTTAAGAATATGTAGGCATTTCTTTACTTCATAGGTTTAAAACTTACAATATCAAGTAAAAATAGGGGTTTTAAAAATTTTAAATATGTATTGTGAGGGGGGTTCAATATAAAACGGATTTTGGGGGGGATATTTCAACATCTAGTGAAATCAGAGATATTCTTTAATATCCCATGAACAAACATGATATGTCACAATTTTGGTGAGTGAATCCCCCGTGTGAAAGAGGTTCTTGACCTTGTTTAAGATCATTAGGTGTGATACCCTAGGTTTCTTGAGATGAACTCTTGCACCTATGAGAGATTTTGATGGATTTATATTATGATGAGAGATGATGGATCTACTACATTGATGGTTGTTATGGATATATTTTTAGTAAATGTGATTCCTAGGAGGACCTATGATAGTTGGCTGATTTGTTTTAGGGGTTGTCAATGGTAGGTGGTAGATATATGTGATTATTGATTGATATAGTTTTATTTTCAGTGGGGGAGATACTCGTGAGGATCTGCGCTAGGTGCATAGTTTGTCTTGATATATGCCAAAAAAAAATTCATCTATGATAAGTGGAGGGAGTCTTATTCATATTGTAGAATTTCGAGGATGGATATGGCTTTAATATCTTGCTTGTCCTCTAATATTGTGTCTAGTGTTGGATGGTATGTGGAGTCACAATGGATATTTGAGACATATGACATATGGAATATCTTAATCAACAAATTTAAAGAGAAAGAGGGAGGCATGACTTTGGAACTTAGTGATGATGCATTTCTTTTTAGAGGCCTTTAGGGGATGATCTTGAGTTGGATTATGTATTGTTTGTTTTTGGTTTGAGGAATAATATTCTCGCAGTTTCTTGTATGACATATGTACAATGGAAAGATTCTTTTGAGGGACAACAATGCACCCTTAATTATTGTATTCTATATATTTCGAGGACCTTAGCTAGAGGGGTTAGATAGGGTGGCCCTTACATGTTTTCTAATATAGTGGCACTTGTACATTCTAGTGGGAGATTGGAAGAGCCTTCTATCTTTGAGGATGCATGCATGGTGGGATTCCATGGAGATAGGTCTAGAACATATTATATATGATGTGACAACGTCTTGTGTTGATGGATACACTGATACTTTTCAACTTATAGGATCAATATTCGAACATAGTGTGAGAGTGTGGTGAGTAGAGATGTGATATTTGATGAGGTGTGAGGTCTTCTAATTCACAAGATTCTTCTTCATTGATTGAGGAGAATGTGGAGGTTTTTGTTCCATAGATTTATTTAGAGACTCGGGATGAATAAATTTTAGGTGGAGATGAGGTGAGATTAGGGTTAGATATGCTTTCACCTTCTTCTCTAGCTTGTAGGAGACTGACATGGATCACTGGACATTATAGGATGCACATGAGATTGTAGGAGTCCCTATATCTTTAATGAGGGTGAGTATATATCCTAGGATATATGTTAGTTATGTTGCATTATTTTATTCCACATGTGGGCCTTCTAGTTATCCATTGAAGGAGAGGTGTGATATCTTGATGGAGGATGATGTTAAGATTGATTATAGGTTTGTAGTTAATGGGATTAATGTAGAGTAAAATGTTGAAAAGTCAACAAGAAACATGTGTCTAATTTAGTTTTCCCTTAATTAAATTAGACAATAAATATTAATCTATTATCTCATTCATAACTGAGTGATTTGGAATTGTAACCGAATTATAAGTGTAGTTAAGTGAGTTAAGCTTAGTTGTATCAGTGTGAGTTCAGTGAATTAATTATTCATTAATTCACAATCAGTTAACTCACATGCAACTGAAGATTCACCACGGTTAACTACATGCATGTTAGTTCCAATGGACACCAGTTGAGATAACAGGTGAAAGGGATAGTTTGGCT
>SNQJ01S0003712.1:232965-260917 GCA_010110895.2 Picea sitchensis | reverse complement strand
TCAAGTTAGGGTTGTTGACTAATCCAAAACTAGTCATGTGAGACTAAAGTAAAGTTTGATGAAAATGCTAGTCTCTTGTTGTTAAAGTCAAGGAAGGTTTGCAGGTTGAGGTACAGGTTGGTGCATGGTTGATGCACTTTTTTATGGTACAATTTGATTCCAGGTTTTTTGGTACAAGTTGGTGCATGGTTGATGCACTTGTTTATGGTATAGGTTGATTACAAGTTGAGATATAGCTTGATGCATGGTTGATACATGGTTCAGGTTATTGGTATAGGTTGTTTGGTGCAGGTTTATTGGTACAGTTTTACAATAATATATCTCACAGTGATAGTGTGACAGTGGTTCTATCATTATACTTATACTCAGGGTGGTTGGATGGGGCAAATACAAGTAGTTGTAGCCACCTTTCGGTTGTATCCAGAGAACATAGGGGGTTGTAGCCTCCTTCTAGTTGTAGCCAGAGAATTGGGGAGTTGGAGCTTCCCTCGAGTTGTAGCCTGAGAAACTAGGGGGTTGGAGCCTCCTTCCAGTTACAGCTGGAAAACAAAGGAAGTTGGTGCTTCCAATGAATGCAATTCTTCAAAACATATAAGAAAAATCATTTCGTGGTTTTCTCCCACTTTGGGTTTCCACGTAAAAAAACGAGTGTACTGTGTATGTGTATGATTGTTCATTTTTTCATTGTTTATTTACTCTGCAAATATTGGATGATAATGCTACATTGATATAACACTTGCATTATATGGTTAAAAAGGATTAGATTGCTCTATTACTGATTCACCCCCCCTCTCAGTAATCCAACAATTGGTATCAGAGCAGGTTCCTTCAAAAATCAGTTTAACCACTGAAAGATAGATCATGGAGAGAAACAACATGTATAAAAATGGAATACCACAGTTTGATGGACATAAGTATGCCTTTTGGAGCATAAGGATGAAGACATATATACAAGAACATGGATTTGAAATTTGGAAATCAATTGTAGATGGATACACAACACCAATAGTTCCGCCAAAAAATGACAAAGCTATGAAACTCGGTTAGAATAATGCCAAATCCACAAATGCACTTCTGAATGGTCTTGGAGAATCGATATTCACCAAAGTTGCACATTGTAAATACTTTAAAGAGATTTTGGGAAAAAATTCAAAATATTTATGAAGGAGATTCAAAAGTCAAATCAACAAAGATTCAAACTTACAAAGGTCAATTCGAACAACTAAATATGAAGGAAGATGAGAACATTGCATCTTACTTTTTATGAGTTGATGAAATAATAAATGCAATATTGGGATTGGGAGAATAAATCAAAGAATCTGTAATTGTTCAAAAGGTACTAAGATATCTTCCTATGAGATTTGACCCTAAGACATCAACACTAGAAGAACAACCAGCAAACACAATAAATGAATATTGTTCAAGAATCCAATGATCTCATTTTCAAGCTAAGCTTCAAGGGTATGCCCACGTCCACCATTATATAAGTTGAATTCGTTTCACTTCGGAATTGAGTAAGAAAGTACCTATTGTTCGATAAAGAATGACAGTTGGTTTCGATGACACTCGAGAGCTGATATGCATGAAGTTCTCTAAAAGTATGATTTGCTGAAGCAAAGTATGATTCCCCTAAATATATAAGAGGGATCCAGATCCACGAACTCAACCATGATAATGATTGCATATACATTTCCAAACCCCTATTCATTTTTCATAAGATCTTACTATGTCCCACCCTCGAGGAAACCCCCTTACATCTGACCACCTACCAACCTCAAGAGATTCCCCCTAGACGGATCGATGAGGAGAAATATCAATAGGAAGGGGTGGGAGGGCCCAACAAGGGAAGGGATTTGAGGGAGGAGTTAACCAACCAACCATAACCATATTTAGGAAAATACATTCATTCATTGAGATAGAAAGCGAGCACCCCACCATATATATTTGATTGATATAGGAAAAAAGGCATAAAGTCTTCTTCCACCAAGAGCATCTTTATCCATGTCGTAATTTCTTTCACTAATCAACCATGATATCCCTTCTTAAATTTTTATTCCACATGCCAAAAAGATTGGTTCAACTCGACATCAAACTATACATTGTAGGCCTCAATAGTCCCTTTTACCCCAAAATCAATGGATCTGGTGACTTTGTGGTAAAATCACTATAACGCAACCAGATTCTAAAGTGTACATTGTACCTCTTTCCTCCTTCCCCAGGTTGGTTTCATATTCTCACCTACTCTCTTTAACCACTCGAACAATACCACTGGGAACTCTACCCAATAAGTGCATTTCCCCTACTATAGGGATGACCTTGATCCAAAATATGAACCATAGAAAACAATACCCAGTAGATCAATCACGATAATACCAGTTACAGTACCTATCAACCAAAGAGGGATCCTTCTAGTGGTATCAACCATTTATCTTACTCCCTTTCACATTTTCTTAAGTGGTCATGCTCGAGACATAAACATTCATAGCATAGATAATTATTAGTATTGGATCTCTTTGAAGAGCATATCTGAACTCAATAAGCATGGAAAAAGTACATGGAATCTTCATAGCATATGAAATGAGAACTAAATAGGAAAATATAGATATACAAGAAGCATCCTTCAAAGAATCCAAAAGTTCAAGAAAAAGGAAAAGAAAAAAGAAAAAAGAAAATAGAAGCAATAGTCATGTCTTGGAATATGATGAAGAAGTGGTCAAATTTGTCAGAAGATTGAACAAGGGAACCAACGATAGGTATAGAGGTAATCTTCCTTTGATTTGTTTTAATTGTGATGGTATTGGTCATTTTGATAACAAATGTCCTCATAATAAAAAGAGAAATGATGAAGGTTACTCAAATAGAAAACAAACATATAAAGACAAAAGACCACAAAGAAAGTTTTCAAGAAAAGCTTATGCACAAAAGAAGACATCTCATCATCAAATGAAGATGATGTCAGTGACAGTGAGACATAAAGAGTTCTATTCATGGCAGTAGAAGGCTTTGATAAAGAATATTTCGAAGAATAATATGAAGATGCTGAAGAAGAATATGAAGAGGTAGAAGTTGACTACCGAGAAGAATTGTTGTGTGCCATAGAAGTTATCAGAAGAGAAAAAGAAGAAAAACAATAAACTATAAGAGAAACTAGACAAGAAAGAAGACACTTAGGAACTAGAACAAATGATCACAAATTTGAAGGTTCAAATTGAAGAATATAAAAGAATTGAAGAAGCACTCAAAGAACAGCTAGAAGGAAGAGACATGATCATTGGAAATTCAGAAGAAAAATTTGTCACATTAAGAAAGGCTCTTCAAAAGAAAAATACGAAGAACAACTCAAAAGTCTTGAATGACATTATTAGTAGTCAAAAACCTCATCATGACAAGTTCATACTTGGATACAATCAGATAGAAAATGGATCAAGCTCCAAAACAATAGAACACAAAACATATCCAAAAATGTATGCAGAAATAATAAAAGGGGATAGGAAGGTCTATAAATAAAATTACAAGGACACTCCTCCACTGAGAAGATTCAGATTTCAGAATCAAAGACCGATAGAAATAGATAGGCCTCAGGAACAAGAAGGATTCATAAGAGTACCTCATTTCATAATATCTTCAACTCCCGGGTATCAAACTATATTTTTTTTTTTATGTTATGCATGTAATAATTTTGGACATAAAGATGTGAATTACAGAGCTAGCAATAGGAACATAAATAACTTTGAAAGTCATACACAAAAGGGTTATCCAAGAAGGCCTAGTGAAACACATAGAATAAGTTACAATAGGTTTGAATCTTTGAGCACTAAAGTGGAATGCTACAAATGTAACAACTTTGGACACATGGCCAAAGATTGCAGAATGATAGTCCCTCCTAGAGAACCACAACAAAACAACAACAGTCACAGACAAGAACCTTAGAAAAGAACATGGATAAGAAAGCAGAATCAATATAGCAATGAAGAATGCACACTCGCTCTACAAGCTAAGCAGAAGAAACATGGTTGGTATGTTGACAATGGCTGTTAAAAATACATGACAGGTGATAGAGACAAGTTTCTTACATTAAGAAAGGAAAGAGATGGATCAGTCTCCTTTGGAAATGATGATTTAGCTAAAATCATTGGAAAATGCATAGTCAGAATTGGGAACAAGAATACCAAGGTAGAAAATGTTCTACTAGTAGAAGATATGAAACATAATCTTCCAAGTGTGAGTCAATTGTGTGACCAAGTTCATAAAGTTACTTTTGATTCACAAAAGTGCGAGATAAGAAAAGATGGTTCAAGAAAATTTATTGCACAACTGCAAGAACTTCAAGCAACATATATGTATTGAGTGAAATTGGAAATGAAAAGTGTTGCCTAGGAAAGGAAGATGAAAGTTGGATATGGCACAAAAGAATGGGTCACATACATTTTGATAACCACGTCAAAGTCAACAAAAGGGAAGTAGTTAGAGAAATGCCCTAGATCACAAAACCAACTAACACTTTATGCAAGCACTGTCAACAAGGAAAGAAAACAAAGACCAGGTTTAAATCAAAAGAATATTCAACGACAAGACCATTAGAAATTGTGCATACTAATCTAGTTGGAAAAACCACAACAAAGGGTTTAAAAGGTGATAAATACTTTATGTGATTAGTTGATTATTATAGAAGAATGACTACAGTTCACTTTCTTAGGAATAAGTCAGAAGATTTTGAAAAATTCAAGGTCTACAAGGAAATGGTTGAAAATGAAATGGATTCAAAAATAAAATTCTTGAGATCTGATAATGGAGGAGAGTTCACTTCAAAGGAATTTATGGACTATTGCAACAAGCATGGAATAAAAAGGAAATTTTTCATTTCTAGGACACCTCAAGAGAATGGAGTTGTTGAAAGAAAGAACATGATAGTACAGGAAATGGCTTGAACAATGCTAATGGATTCCAAATTGACAGAGATATTTTGGACACATGAAGTGCATACAACAATTCACATTCAAAACAGAGTAATGCTCAGAAACAACACTGACAAAACTCCCTACGAGATATGGAAAGGAAGACCAACAAATGTGAAGAACTTATGATTTTTTGGAAGCAAATGCTACATCAAAAGAGAAGATGGAAGAATGGGAAATTTTTACTCTTGTGTGGACAAAGGAGTACTTGTTGGTTACTCAAGTACAAGGAAATAATATAAGTGTTACAACCTGAGATTGAACAAAGTTGTGGAAAGCATCAACATAACAATTGATGAAATAGGTAGACAAGAATTAAAGGAAGAAGAAAATGAATCAATGGAACAACTTTACGAAGAAGAAGCAGAAGATTAAAAATAAGTAGAAGGGGAAGATGAAGAGGATCTGACAGAAGTACCAGAGAAATTTCAACAAGTTCCTCCAAATATACCTAACTGTCGAGTACAAAAAAATTATCCTTTAGATTATATTATCGGAAACAAAGATGCAGGAATTGAGACTATAAGAAGAATCAGTTCACTAGAACAAATGCACCTAGCAATCTCATCTATGATTGAATCAATATGTTTTGAAGAGGCCAACAAGGATGAATTTTTGGAATAAGGCCATAGATGAAGAATTGGATCAAATAGAGAAAAATGACACTTGGGAATTGGTTCCAAGACTAAATGATAAAAATGTGATCAACACAAAGTGGGTATATAGGAATAAATTGAATGAAGATGGACAGGTTACAAGGAATAAAGCTAGATTGGTATGTAAAGTGTTAACACCAGAATTTGCAACCTATTTCATAGGAATCAAGCATAATTGAGGTTTACCCTCAGAAGCATTATTGTATAAATCATGTGGCATTCTTCCCATGATTTTCATAGGAAAAATGAAATGTTTGGGGTCTGAAAAGCTCCAACATCCTTCACTTCCTTCCACGTGATCGTCACTCACTCATCATGCCATGCAAGTTTGCACCAATAATTTCACTTCATGTCACCCCTGTGCATACGCTATCGACCTCCTCCACTTCCTTCCATGTGACCATCGCTCACTCGTTGTGCCATGCAAGTTTGTGCTAAGATTTTCACTCCACGTCACCCCTGTGCATACGTCATCGGCCTGCCACCTGTTGTGGTTGTATTGGTCACATAAGAAGATTTACATAACCTTGAGGCATCAAAATTGACTCGCAGAAGTCGTTTTCACCATCTAAGAGAATTCATGGGTGTCAGGTCTCATCCTGACCCCGATGAAGGCAGTTACTGAGAATGAGAGTGGTAGTTGAGACCTCATCTTAGAAAATAAATATAAATCCAGAAAGGATTGGCAGATTTGAGCTCACGTGATGCGAAGAGCTTCCCTCAAAGACAACCCGCCTCCACCAGGACCTTCTTTCATATAGGCCTGAAGAGTTAAGAACTCTTCCAACTCCTCTCGGGAGATCTCTTTACCCACAGGACACTCTTTTGATCTCCCGACAGTCAATTCGAGAAATCGGGCTTCGCGATATCGTGAACCCTGTGTGCACAATTCTCTTGCACTTCAAAACTCCGAACCCCGAATGTCGATGGTCAACAGTCAACGCTCCCGCACGTCGGGGATTTCCCTATCGGGATATCGCTACTCGCGATGCCAATAATCGGACTCCCCAAACTCCGAGCTCCGAGGTGCCGATCTTTCGA
This sequence comes from Picea sitchensis, assembly GCA_010110895.2. Taxonomy (NCBI): domain Eukaryota; kingdom Viridiplantae; phylum Streptophyta; class Pinopsida; order Pinales; family Pinaceae; genus Picea; species Picea sitchensis. The sequence continues at coordinate 254,265 of SNQJ01S0003712.1, read as the reverse complement.
TACGATGCCACCTAGACTCCACTAAATCTTCAGGGTCCCACGCAGCCACGTCACCTCGGGATTTCGAGGATTGCGTATCCACGATGAAAGTTTTCCCTGAGGTCGAAACCCCGAACGTCGAATCTCGACCTCTCAGGATCTGATGCCACGTGTCCCTGCTCTGATTGACAGCTCCCGTGGATTTGGGAAATCGTGACTCGGGATTCAACGAGTCTGCGCCTCACCTCATCATCCACTGAATGCCGAACTCCGATGGGCCGACATCCGACAACCTATTCCCTCCTACGCCTAAGGGTTAACTCCCGTGCAGCTTCTCCATGATCGGACGATTGACGGGATTTCGCAAACCTTCTCGGCGAATCCTTGGCGTCAATCTTTCTCCTTGAAAGATTCTCTTTCTCCAAGGCCCCTTCCCAGTTCGAACCTTTTCTGGGCTATTCCTATGGCGCTTACGCAGAACTATTCCTCCTGAGCTTGCTCATTCAGATTCCTTCAAAGGAAGGTCTTTGGTCTCCACCCTCCTGGCAGTCTCGACCTTGTACATCGAAGCGCTCATCCTCCTGATCTTTCTCCTTGAATCCTCAAAGGGTTCAATTTGACCTCTGCACTCTCCTTGCAAAGTCCTTGCGCGCAAGGCGCTATCTGTTCTGAACTTCTCCAGTAGCTTTGACCTCTACAGAAGCTCGGTTCTTCTTCTTTCCTTTCTCCCGCAGATGGAGAATAAAATGCCTCCTGGCAATATTCCAACTCAAGCAACCTATTGCTGAGTACTCTGGGTATTCAGTAACCTAGTGAAAGCTCCCTCAGTGGATGCTTCCTTCAGATGATAAAACTCAAAGAGTTCCTTCCTCTCGTGCTATCTGCACACTCCCTCAACACCCTCCTGGCAGAGTTTCTCTACCACATAACACCCAACAGTTACGCTTTCTCCTTACACTTTCACTCTTTGCTCGACGTCCTCCAGACGGAGCTCCTCAGAATCCTCAACAGAATTTTGGTCTTTCTGAACTCACAACAAAGCTCTTTCCTCTGTGCGCTTCTGCACGCATGCTCAATACCCTCTTGGTAGAGCTCCTATAGAACTCCCAGTAGAGGTTCTGTCCACAACAGTGTCTCAGCTACACTGCCTTGACTATTGAAGTGTTCAGTAACCCCACAAGTCTTCCTTCTATATGAGGTGATGACTTCAGTCTTGTGCCCTCAGCATATCTCTGTATGACTCCTCAGAGTTCAAAAATGCATCCTCTGTGCACCGGTATTCAGAGTCTCAACACTCTATCATGCCCTCATGGATTGAACCTCGAAGACCTATCGAACCTGAAATCAAACACCCTCCCTGCAATGGCATAATAACAATACACAAATGCAGCGTAAAATGAACACGTACACAGACATACATATAATGACAGAAAATGCAGGAAAAACTGCTTTGTATTAATAATGGCAAATGCCTGTATATTTTATAAGGTGTTCTTCAAGCTCTCTCTTGGCTCTCTCTACTGCTCTACATGCCTTCTCAAATCCTCTCTACTCTACCCCCAAATGAGATCTCAAAATCTCTTTTTACATGAGGCGGCTCAATCGAGCGCTTCCCTCCAGTATTTACCTACTCTAATAAATTACAATCAATGGCTTTCTAGTCTGCTATCCAGAACTAGATCTCATCCAATCTATAATAAATGCCTATCTTATCTACAGCCTGCGCAAAGGCATGGCATTCATGGCTCACCAGCCTAAGACATTAATTTACATTGAATTCAAATTCAAAATGAGGCTGCGCCTCCTTTTCAGCCCTGAATGAGTGCGCGCTGACGTGGATGGTAGGCTGGCTGGATGACATGGAGCGATGCTCCTACATCATACTCCACAGCTGCAAAAATCATGAGCTCCCACTCATGAGCTTCCCGAGTAGTTGTTGGAATCCACCTAGGTCCCAAACAAGTCATTGGAGCTTTTCATGTGCTCCATTCTCCTGCTGCTGCTTCCGCTGCGCTGCTGCTACTTCTTTCCTTCTGCTCAACTGCTCTTCGCTGGCAGTACTTGCTGTTTTCAACATCAGCCTTCTGATGTCCTCTATCTCTATGTCCAGCTGCTCCAGTGGTTGGCCTTTCTTTTGCAGTCTCCTCAGCTGCAAAATATTTTGGCCATTGGACAGATCATCACGATCTCCCATGCCATCTTCTTCATCTTCATCCTCATCTTCATCTGTGGCCTCAAGCTACCACTTTGCTGCAGACTTCAGCTCTGTAGTCTCTCTTTGACTGACTTGCTTCTCATTCATTCTCTTTTCTGACAGCTCGAATTCTGCCAGTTCTCTTTCCAGTTCGGGATTATTCAACCAATCCTCCAGCATCTCTAGCTCCACCTCCCATGGAGTAATAAATTTTCCTGCCTGCTCCTTGGCTTCTTTCGCTGCTAGCTTCAGTGCTACAGCTTCTTTCTCTTCTTCTATAACTTCCCATGTCGCATTCCTTTCAGCTTCACGGTTGTAAACGCTGAGCCATTCCTCGAAATGCCCACTCTCCCCTTCTGCTTCTGCAACCTCCCCTGTTGCATTGTTTTCAGCTTCAGTGCTGAAAACATTGAGCCATTCCTCAGGATGCTCATCTTCCTCCTTTGCTCCTGCTCGAGATTTTTTTGTTAGTCCCGTTTCTACAATGCTCTTCTGTTCAGCTACCCGGCTGAAATTTCTGAGTTGTTCCTTAGAACAACCATTTTCTTCACCCGTTTGGGCAGCTTCCAAAGTCTGCTCCAAATTTTGTTCGACAGTCCCGGCTGACTGTTCCTCTGATATTTCCGCACTTGCAATATCATTTTCTGCCTCCACTGGGGCCAATGGCAGGAATATCAAAATTCCTCCAATCATCATAATACCATCCTGAATCTCCTCCTCTTCTGCCAGCAACTGTTGATCTAAATCCATCTATCCATCCCTACCCACCTAGCAATATGGGATGCTTCCGCTGCTCCTTTCCTGGCAGATTATGAGATCAACCGATCCCATCTTCATCAGCAATCCCTGCTGAATTGAACTCTCCATTGAGTCCAAGAGACTTTCAGACAGTCTCAATTTTCCATCTCTGCCCTCCAGGCAGTTTAACACGCTTCCGCTGCCTTCTCGGCAGTCTTCAATGCTTTCACTGCCCTCCTGGCAGTTTGACATGTTTCCACTGCCCTCCTAGCAGTCTTCGAGATCCCTCAGTGACCTCTTATCATTGCCCAATCGATAATTTGAAATTCCTTGGTTGTCCTCATGACAGTCCTTGAGATCCTCAACTGATCTCAATTTGTTGCCTTCTTGGCAATCTGGAATTTCTTCTTTTCTGCCCAACCGACAGTCCTTGAGATCCTCAGACGATCCCAATTTATCTTCTGTTCCCTTTCCCATCTGGCAATATGGGAACTCTTCACTGCTCTCCTGGCAGTCTATGAGACCCTCAAATGATCTCATCTCATCTTCCTCATCACACCAATCATCGAGACTCTTCCCAGTCTCTAGCCAATAGTAACAAATCATTTCTTCTTCTGTGGCCTTGAGGTCTTCAGCATACCTCAACCATATTCTCAACAGCCTCCACTATCTTTTGACCATCAGCTCCCTGACTGGCCATTTAACCTTTGCCACCTTCATGGGCCATTTATTAACCCATCTCGGCTTTTTATCCTGGTGCATCTTTATCTCGAGCTCCTCCATCTCTCGCTTTATGTCAGCGAGCTCTTTATCCATCTCTGCTGTGTTCATCAGCTTCGGGCTCTTCCTTTCAGCTCGCTTATGGCCTTCAGTAGCCATGCTACTGTTTCTATCTACCTCCCTGGTAGATCTGCTGCTATCACTCCACATCTTTGAGTGTTCCAGCTTCATCTTCTCACATTCTCCAAATGACTATATCCACGACTATTTTCCACCTGCACGCTATCGTCACAGAGTCTTCAGTAACTCTGTCTTCCTTTTGCTGCCATCTCACTTCACCTGAAATGTACAGATGGAGTTCCCACTCTGATATCACTTGACGCGAATCGTGTGTATCAGAGTGTTTTCCTTTTCTCCTCCCCTTCTCTAGCCTGAAATATACAGACAAGATTTCAATGGCTCTGATACCACTTGACACGAAGAGTTGCCCTCAAAGACAACCCACCTCCACCAGGACCTTCTTTCACACAGGCCCGAAGAGTTAAGAACTCTTCCAACTCCTCTCGGGAGTTCTCTTTACCCACAAGACACTCTTTTGATCTCTCGGTAGTCACTTCTGGAAATCGGGCTTCGCGATATCGCGAACCCTGTGTGCACAGTTCTCTTGCACTTCAAAACTATGAACTCCAAATGTCGATGGTCAATGGTCAACGCTCCCGCACATCGGGGATTTCCCTATCATGATATCGCTACTCGCGATGCCAATAATCGGACTCCCCAAACTCCGAGCTCTGAGGTGCCGATATTCCGATATGATGCCACCTGGACTCCACTAAATCTCCGGGGTCCCACACTACCACGTCACCTCGGGATTTCACGGATCGCAGATCCACGATGCAAGTTTTCCCTGAGGTCGAAACCCCGAACGTCGAATCCCAACCTCTTGGGATCCGATGCCACGTGTCCCTGCTCTGATCGACAGCTCCTGTGGATTCGAGAAATCGCGACTCGGGATTCAATGAGTCTGTGCCTCACCTCGTCATCCGCCAAATGTCGAACCTTGATGGGCCGACATCCGACAACCTATTCCCTCCTGTGCCTAAGGGTTAACTCTCGCATAGCTTCTCCATGATCGAACGATCGACGGGATTTCGCAAACCTGCTCGGCGAATCCTGGGCATCAATCTTTCTCCTTGAAATATTCTCTTGCTCCAAGGCCCCTTCCCAGTTCGAACCTTTTCTGGGCTGTTCCTACAGCGCTTACGCGGAACTATTCCTCCTGAGCTTGCTCACCCGGATTCCTTCAAAGGAAGGTCTTTGGTCTCCACCCTCCTGGCAGTCTTGACCTTGTACATCGAAGCGCTCGTCCTCCTGAGCTTTCTCTTTGAATCCTCAAAGGGTTCAATTTGACCTCTGCACTCTCCTTGCAAAGTCCTTGCGTGCAAAGCACTATCTGTCCTGAACTTCTCCTGTAGCTTCGACCTCTACAGAAGATCGGTTCTTCTTCTTTCCTTTCTCCCACAGATGGAGAATAAAATGCCTCCTGGAAATCTTCCAACTCAAGCAACCTATTGCTGAGTACTCTGGGTATTCAGTAACCCAGTGAAAGCTCCCTCAGTGGATGCTTCCTTCAGATGATAGAACTCAAAGAGTTCCTTCCTCCTGTGCTATCTGCACACTCCCTCAACGCCCTCCTGGCAGAGTTTCTCTACCACAGAACACCCAACAGTTACGCTTTCTCCTTACACTTTCACGCTTCACTCGACGTCCTCCAGACGGAGCTCCTCAGAATCCTCAATAGAATTCTGGTCTTTCTGAACTCACAAAAAATCTCTTTCCTCTGTGCGCTTCTACACACACGCTCAATACCCTCTTGGTAGAGCTCCTACAGAACTCCCAGTAGAGGTTATGTCCACAATAGTGTCTCAGCTACATTGCCTTGACTATTGAGGTGTTCAGTAACCCCACAAGTCTTCCTTCTATATGAGGTGATGACTTCAGTCCTGTGCCCTCAGCATGTCTCTGTCTGACTCCTCAGAGTTCAGAAATGCATCCTCTGTGCACCGGTATTCAGAGTCTCAACACTCTGTCACGCCCTCATGGCATGAACCTCGAAGACCTCTCGAACCTGAAATCAAACACCCTCCCTGCAATGGCATAATAACAATACACAAATGCAGCGTAAAATGAACACGTACATAGACATACATATGATGACAGAAAATGCAGGAAAAACTGCTCTGTATTAATAATGGCAAATGCCTGTATATTTTATAAGGTGTTCTTCGATCTCTCTCTCGGCTCTCTCTACTTCTCTACATGCCTTCTCAACTCCTCTCTACTCTACCCCCAAATGAGATCTCAAAATATCTTTTTACATGAGGTGGCTCAATCGAGCGCTTCCCTCCAGTATTTACCTACTCTAATAAATTACAATCAATGGCTGTCTAGTCTGCTATCCAGAACTAGATCTCAGCCAATCTATAATAAATTCCTATCTTATCTACAGCTTGCGCAAAGGCATGGCATTCATGGCTCACCGGCCTAAGACATTAATTTACATTGAATTCAAATTCAAAATGAGGCTGCGCCTCCTTTTCAGCCCTGAATGAGTGCGCGCTGACGTGGCTAGTAGGCTGGCTAGATGACATGGAGCGATGCTCTTGCATCATCACGTCTGACATAGAGCTGCATGCATAGTCTGACAGAGAAGGTCCAGATGAAAGAGCTCGCGTCTGACAATAGAAGATTGTTTACACAGTTTGACAAAGAAGACGCTGACTGAAAACTTTGAATGCAACAATCCGATCACACTCCTGATGGTTTCAGCAGTTTTGTTTATATATAGGCAGTTTTGATACTTTGTATGGGTTGATGGTTGAGCTAGGATCGCTTATTGTAATATTTTGATGAAGAACATTGGTTCTCTAGTTATGTAACTTGATTTGAGACTTCTTGATTAATCTAAGTCAACTTTCTTCTTCCATCTTATTTGCCTCTGATATTGAGAGAGTTCATGATTGACTGATTCACATGGATTGTTGTAACTGTATTATGATGAATGTTTGATTATATATAGTGCTGTTATAATGCCTTTCAGTTTCCTTGAAAATTTGAATTCAAGAGGATCTTGTGTTTGAGTTTTTACCTCCTTAGGCTTCTGGAAGACCTGATGTCCATATCAGACCTCTACACTTTCTCACGAAAGTCTTCCTTCTATTCACCTTTACTCCAAATTTCCGATTTAAGTTGATACAAGACCTCAATTGCTTGTGCATGCCAACCCATATTTTATGAGTTACAACGTTATTATCTTGAGTATTATCCATTTGAACCCCTTAAAAATCATTTACATTTACTGTATAAACTGATGGGTACTGGGATTATCCTCATTACAGTTTGAGGGTGATTCCTAGTGCTAACATAAATGGCATCGCTGCTGGGGACGGATTTGAGAATATTGAAGAACTCCCTAGGAAGAATGACATAGATGAAATTCTTGATGGTAGACAAGAGAAGGATTCATAATTTGACTGTAATCATATACTTGGTGACTCCACATAAGAGACTCCACTAGAGAGGATCCTATAGATAGAAAGATGAAGGGAATGACTAGGTATCATCTTATGAGATTTCTTTGTGAAATTTTGTTGTTCTTTATCAACTCATTTTTGTTTTTCCCTTCACATATAAAGAGGATCATATTTTTCTTTGTTTATTTGGTTGATCACCAACCTTCCTTTATATATCCATCCTTGGAAGAAGCAAACTTGATTTATGCCTATGCTGTAGATGTTAAAATTATATTCTCAGCTCAACCTACTCATAAAGATGAGATTCATATTGAAACCCCCCCTGAACTCAATCACCCTTGCAGCCCTGGGGAGGTTGACGCTGACCCATAACCTCCTCAAATATCATCACATATTATTGTTCCTGTTGAGCCTTGTCGTCAGTGTGTTAAGCCTCATATTCAACCCACTAGTTTTCAAACTAGAATCAGAGACAAGTTGTTTAAACCTTTAAAACTTCCATATCATCTTCATCCTTATCCTCTTTATTTCTTTAAGTACTTTCCTCATTTTTCTGGAGAGGATCATGTTACAACTGAGAGGCATGTGGAGGATTTCAAGAATTTTATTGGTCAGTTTAAGAGAGTTCATGAGGTTGTTTTCCAAATCCTTGTTAGGAGATGTTGTTGTATGGTTTAAGGGTTTGGGAGATGACTCCATTGGTTCTTGGGTTGAGCTATACAATGTTTTTTTAAAGTGGTGGGGTGAGAACAAGTCCCTTGATCAGTACTGGGATGATTTTAATGCCTTGAGGAGAGGGGAAGAGGAAGCCTTGGTTGTCTTCAACAAGAGGTTTTACAGTGTTTATCATAGTATGCCTATAGAGATCATACCCATAGAAAATGCTTCCATGGTGTACTATGTCATGGCTCATCATTCAGATCTTGTCCTTATCCTGAGAGAAAGGAAATCTGCATATTTATCACAATTATTCATGGATGCTGAGGAAGTAGAGGAGAACCTTCGATCTTGTGGAAGGATTCAAAGTTAGTATCATCTCAACTCTGAACATAAGGTAGTTTTTACCTGCTGTCCCTATGAAGAAAAGACTGTGGATAATTTTGTCTTCGATGCAGGTATCCATGAGTAGCCATGTCCTAATGAAAATCATGTGTATGAACAACTAGAAGTAGTAGTTACTATAGTTCCTGAAATGGATATTTTTAACAGTTACATTCTTAATGAAATTACTGTTTTAAAGGTTGATCATAGACATGAAAGGCAACCCATTTTTGATGGATATTCTAGTGATGATGATTAGTAAGCTTATCTTATATTTACTCACTATGAAGACAGTAAAGATGATGTAGAAGTTGGCCTTATCACAGAAGACACAACCTGCGAGTTTGACTAGGAGAAACCCTTAGTTGAGGCACGTGAAGAGATCGTTTATACACAACCAAAACTAAATCAACAGTCATCAGTGGATCAACAACCTCCTATGTCCATCCTTCTTCCACTTGTACTTATAGTTCACAACAAGAAGCTCTTTGACCCACAAATGCTTGTGGATGTCATTCAATCAAGTGTGCTTATAGAGGACATCAAGCCGGCTGTTAGAAACTTTGAAATAGTGAAGGTAAACTTTCATAAGTTAATCGTGTATTGCCTTCAGTTTAATGACCCTGTCGATGAGTACATAAAGTTACACTTTTCAAATTCTTTAGAGCATGCAGGCTTGATCTTTTTATCAGCATTTGAAGGTAATATGGGTGATCATAAGAATGAAATTAGTCAGTTGTCACACTTTCCTTGTATTTTATGGATCATTTGCAGTGAAGTGAAGGATTTAGTTATCAAACAGTTTGAATGGGTATGGTGGAATTTTGCTTTCACCTAGAATTTTGTAAAATTCAGTTAACTTAAGTTTTGTACATAAATAAGCTCCCTCAGGAACATGTGTGTTTTCTTTCATTTTTAGAATAGTGTACTTGTTGGCCTATTTTCTTCAGCATGATGTTTCAAAGCATGAATCCGTAGCCCAACAACTAAGGCACTGGAACTACTTGTTCTTGGAAGCTCGTAGGGAGCATGCCATCCCCTGTGGAGCCAAATGTTAACACTAGAATTTGCAACCTATTTCATAGGAATCAAGCATAATTTAGGTTTACCCTCGAGAGCATTATGGTATAAATCATGTGGTATTTTGACCATGATTTTCACGGGAAAAATTAAATGTTTTGGGTCTGAAAAGCTCCAGAATCCTCCGCTTCCTTCCACGTGATCGTCGCTCACTCATCATGCAATGAAAGTTTGCGCCAATCATTTCACTCCATGTCACCCCTACACATATGCTATCAGCTTCCTTCGCTTCCTTCCACATGACCATCACTCACTCATCATGCCATGCAAGTTTTCATGAAGCATTTCTCTCCATGTCACCCCTACACATACGCTATCGGCCCGCCACCTACTATGCCTATATTGGTCACATAAGAAGATATGCATAACCTTGAGGTGTCAAAATTGACTCACAGAAGTTGTTGGCATTATCTAAGAGAATTCATGGGTGTCAGGCCTCATCCTGATCCTGATGAATGTAGTTACTGAGAATGAGAGTGGTGGTTGAGACCTTGTTTCAGCACATAAATGGAAATCCAGAAAGGATTGGCAGATTTGAGCTCATGTCTGACAAAGAGTTGCATGCACAGTCTGACAGAGAAGGTCCAGATAGAAGATCTTGCGTTTGACAACAGAATATTGTCTGCACAGTCTGATAGAGCAGACATCGACTGAAAACTTTGAATGAAACAATCCGATCACACTCCTGATGATTGCAACAATTCTGCTTATATATAGATAGTTTTGATATTTTGTAAGGGTCGATGGTTGAGATGAGCTCCCTTATTGTAATATTTTGGTGAAGAACACTCGTTCTTTGGTTATGTAACTTGATTTGATACTTCTTGATTAATCTAAGTCAACTTTTTTCTTCCATCTTATTTGCCTCTGATACTGAGAGAGTTCACAATTGACTGATTCACATGGATTGTTGTAACTGTATTATGATGAATGTTTGATTATAGTGATGTTATAATGTCTTTCAGTTTCCTTGAAAATTTGAATTCAAGAGGATATTGTGTTTGAGTTTTTTCCTCCTTAGACTACTGGAAGACCTAATTTCCATAGCATACCTCTACACTTTGTCACCAAAGTCTTCCTCCTATTCACATTTACTCCAACTTACTAACTGAAGTTGATACATGACCTCAATTTCTTGTGCATGCCAACCTAGATTTTCTAAGTTAGAATGTTATTATCTCGAGTCTTATCCATTTGACCCCCTTAAAAATTATTTACATTTATGGTATAAACTAATGGGTAATGGGCTTATCCTCATTACAGTCTGAGGGTGATTCCTAGTGCTAACATAAAGGATATGCATAGGTTGAAGGAATCGACTTTGAAGAGACATTTTCCCCAGTTTCTAGAATGGAAGAAATTTGATTTCTTTTAGCTTATGCATGCTCCAAAAATATTAAAGTGTATTAGATGGATGTAAATTCATATTTTTTGAATGGGGAACTTGAAGAATAAGTCTACATTGAACAACCAAAAGGATTTCAGTTTTCAGAGAATGGATATTATGTGTGTAAATTAAAGAAGTCCTTGTATGGTCTAAAACAGGCTCCTAGAGCATGGTACTCTAGATGGGATAAATATTTACAGTAGGCAGGGTTCAGAAAAGGAAGCACATACATCAACCTCGACATCAAGGTAACTCAAGATAGTATTTTGTTAATTGAAGTTTATGTTGATAATATTATTTTTGGAAGTACTAATGATAGGTTAAGACAAAAATTTGCAAAGGACATGCATAATGAATTTGAAATGTAATTACTTGGAGAATGATCCTTCTTTCTGGGTCTTCAGATACATCAAAGCAACCAAGGAATTTTTATTTCTCAAACCAAGTATATCAGAGAAATGATAAAGAGGTTTGAAATGGAAGATTGCAAACAAGTTATCACTCCCATGCAAACCAGTTGCAAGTTTAGCAAAGATGATGATTCAAAGTCTACAGGTCAGAGGCAATACAGGTCAATGATTGGTAGCCTACTATATGTGACAACATCCAAACTAGATGTAATGAAGGTAGTTGGACAGGTGACATGATTTCAAGAAGCACTAAAGGAATCACATGTATTAGCAATGAAGAGGATTTTCATATATCTCGAAGGAACAAAAGAGTTTGGATTATGGTATCCAAAAGGAAAGGATCTATCACTTATTTCCTACACAGATGCAGATTGGGCAAGTTGCATTGATGACCGACGAAGCACCAATGAAGCATCGTTCTACTTGGGTGAGTGTTTAGTATCATGGCTAAGCAATAAACAATCATCAGTATCTTTATGTTGGAAATATAATTGAGAGGGGGGGGGGTGAATTAGTTATGTATATAAGCTTGAAATTTTTTCCTTTTTTTTATTCTTTCTATATTATTATTTAATGTGTTTTTGATAACTTAACATGCACAGATATATAATGATCATTCACATAAAATACAAAAAGACACCGATTTTCTTGAGGAAACCCATAAAGGGTGAAAACCTCTTCTTCTTAGGATGTCAATCAAGCTCCAAGTTTCATGTACATCACAGTCTTTGAGCTCCAACTCAAATATGAGGCTACAACCTATGATAGAAAGCTACAACTTGGAGAGAGAACCAACTATTAGTTTTCTCTAGAACCAATTAGATGGAAGTACCAACTCCCAGGTTTCTCTAGCACCCACAAGATGGAAGCACCAACTCCCATAATATCTTCTAGCACCAACTAGAATTTAGAGGACTGCAATCCTCCATTGCACCACCCTACGACCTTGATTGAATATTACAAAAACTTTACTTACTTGCTCTGTCTCTGATATGTTATGTTGTAGCTCCATGTCTCCTCTGCCTTCTTCAACTTCTATACTATGTTCTGCTTCTGCATCATTCAACTTCTATGCTCTTCTCTTTTTCCTCTTGCAATCAACACCTCTATTAAGATTCTCTTCTTCCTTTTATGCTCTGTGCTGCCTCTTCATGCTCTTTACTGTGCCACTGATATCTACTTCAGGTACTACACTACGTCTCCTCCTACCCACATGCATCACACTTCAAAAAACACTCTGTCTCTTCTATATTCTACATGTATTTCACACGTCGATTCATTTGCTTGATCATCATGCATACTCTTCATATTCTCTATCCTTTATTCAAGGTTCTTTGGCTTCTCTAGCAGTTATCCTGAGAATATTTGCTTCTTTGTCAGTCGAAATTCTTCATCTTCTCTGGCAGTTACAACTAGTCATTTTTTTGGCTTCTTTGGCCTCTAAGTCCCTTCCTTCATGTGATCTATGGCGGAGACCATATGCCTATTCAAAAGGCACTTCAAATTCTTGTCTAGCGAGCACTAGCTCCCTATTCTCAATATGACCTTGGGTGATTTAACTTTACATGACCACGTGATTGCGGGAGCAAGCTCTCTTCTTGTTAGCCCCCTGTCACATGTGACCTCGAGCTATGTCCTATCATAAGCAAATGATTGTGGGCATGTCTAACAATGGTTTGGGATTAACCATTTTTCTCCCTCTAGCTGCCATGTACCATTTCTTCAATATTATGGTTTCAATTGTGGTCTGACCTCAAAAAATTAACTTCCGAGCAACTTCTGATCCCGCAATCAGGCATGATCATTGATTTCACAGTATCTAATAGATTCCCTCGATCAACATCTCTGATCTATTGTCTTTTCCTACCTTATTTCCTCCATCCACGCACAATCCTTAGTCTCAATGACCAAGTGACATGTGGCCCTCCAAACCAACAGACGAGATCGATTTCACGTTTTGAGCTTCGGGAGTCTTGATTCTCAAACTTCGCTTGCTCCCAGAGCATTTTCCCTGGATTTCATGATCTAACGAAGTGTGGTATTCTCGAATCAATGGTAACAATACCTTTGGGTATTCAGGGTTTGGAAATCTCAACTTTCCAACCTTTCAACCTTCCTTTGATTTTTCCTGGAGTTGACAATCCACTGACACGTGTCCTTTTCGGATCAACGATCATGATCCTTTCATGCCTCCGGACTTCGAAATTTTCAAGTCTCAACTATAAATCCTTGAATTGATATTTCTATGAAATCTCAGATCAACTGACATGTACTCCCCTTGACGATCAATGGCCGAGATTTGTCTTCAGTGATTTTCATGTTCTCCCCATCCACAAACTTCCGAAGTTGTGGATCTCGCGTCACCTATCCTTCTCGACAATGGATGACCCCAAACCACTTCGGGCCTTTAGAACTTTTGGAAAGTTATGGTGGTAAAGCTATCGAAGTAAAAATATCGGAGTGACGTCACTTACTTACGTCAGTTAATGACATGTCATGAGCCTAGTAGCTGCCATGTGTCACTTGGATTTGTGATTTTCATGTACCTGGAATTCAAAATCAACTTGACACTTGTCATTTTTTTATTGTGCCATGTGTCCTTGATGACATAGTGTTGCTGATGTGTATCCTCATTCACTTCGTGACTTCAACCTTTGGGATTTTGGGTATTTCGAATTTTCAAGTCGCCAATTCTTCCAAAGTGAGAATCCCCGAACAGTAACCTCCTCACAACTTTATACCCGAACTAAATGTTGTTCATCGATCATGTTCTTAGATTGACAGCTTGATCTTTCTGCGATGCTTCTTTTCTAGCTTATCCTTTCCTTACACTTTAAAATGATATGATGGCTAATGTTTACTTCGACTCTCCGACTCACTGAACTTCGGGGATTTCAGATATCAAACTTAAACTCTCAAAGTGATTTATTCGGAGCGTAACCTACTCACATATTTAGGTATGAAACAAATGTTGTTCATTGATCAAGATCTTAGATCAATGACTTGATCTGTCTATGATGCAGCTTTTCCTTGGATTAAATCCAACGACTCTCCATATTTTCTTATCCTATCCTTCCATTTATCTTGATCCGATGACTAACGAAAATTCAGGTGATTGAGATATCAGATATCAGCCCTTTCTTATCCTGTCCTTCCACTTAAATCAATCCAACAGTTGTTGGTCCTCTGGATCAGTGATCCAACAACCATTGTCTCTCTTCCTCCTGAGCTTCTGATCTCTCTGACTTAGAAGGTTTTCTAGGTTTCTCCTCTTGTGAGTCCGTCTCTTGGACCTTGTCTGCACTTCTAGAAACTACTATCCCTTATGAGATTTCTCTTCTTCTGCGCTCTTCAAGTTTTGGTTCTCTATTGTTCTTTCCATCAATGAAAAGCACATTCTTCCTGTAAACATGTCAACAATATCCCTCTTTGGCATTAATGGCAACTCTAAAAGGCTGCACTAATCTGCTTGGACCTCCAACTGTAGCATACACACAACACCTTTTTCTTCCCCTTTGAAATCAATGTCAAAGAAAACAGGGAGTGGTTGTGTGCTCCCCTTGATTAGATATACTAGGATCACTCTCCCCCTGATCAGATAGACTATTTTAACTTGATAATAGGGTCACACTAAACTTCTTTCGTAGATACTCAAACTGAACTTTTGCAAGCGGTTTAGTGAAGATATCAACAATCTGATCTTTGGATGGAATATAATGCAAAGAAACAACAATGTTGGTCACCTGTTCCCTCAAGAAGTGATACTTGATGGGTATATGCTTGGTCTTTGAATGAAATACAAGATCCTTTGACACACTAATTTCACTATTATTATCACAGTGAATTGGGACCGATGCAATATATTTTACCTCCAAGTCTGCATGTGTCTGAATCATCCACAATTCTTGGGTACACCAAGTCGCAGCTGCAATGTATTCAGCTTTTGTAGTTGTAGAGGAAATGGAACCTTGATCCTTGCTCAACCATGATACAAGGGAATATCCTAAGAAGAATTCACCTCCTCTCATGCTTTTCCTTTCATCCATGCAGTTAGACCGATCAACATCTGAATAGAATGATAGTTGAAAATTTTGATTCCTAGGATACCATAGGCCATAGTTCATTTTTCCTTTCAAGTATCTGAATATTCTTTTGAAAGCTAACAAATGACTTTGTTTAGGTTCAGCCTGATACCTTCCTACCATTCCAACAACATGCATTATGTCTGGATGGGATGATTTGATGTACAATAGGATGCCTATCATAGACCCATATGAAATATGATCAACATTTGGTGATTCATCATCCTTGCTTAACTTGCATCCAGTGACCATAGGTGTGCTCATAGGTGTAGAATCTTCCATTTGAAACCTTTTCAACATTTCTTTTAGATATTTCTCTTGAGAAATAAATATTCCTTCATACCTCTGAGTAATTTGAATACCAAGGAAAAATGTCAGTTCCCCTATCATAGACATTTCGAATTTAGACTGCATGGCAGAAGAAAACCATTGTACCAATGAAGAATTATTGCTTCCGAAGATGATGTCATCTACATAGACCAACACAATGAGAAAATTGTTACCCTTTCTTTATATATATAGATTGTTGTCAACTATTCCTCTCTTGAACCCTTTCCTTGAAGATACTTATCCAGTCTGTAATACCAGGAGCGAGAAGCTTGTTTCAAACCATATAAAGCTTTCTTCAGCTTGCAGACAAAGTCATGGTTATTTGACAATTGGAAATCCTCTGGTTGTTCCATATAGACTTTTTCTTTTAGATATCCATTTAGAAAATTTTACTTGACATCCATTTGATAGACTTTAAGCTGTTTGTGACAAGCATAGGCAAGAAACATTCTAATAGCTTCTAATATTTCTATGGGTGC
Source organism: Picea sitchensis (assembly GCA_010110895.2). Classification (NCBI taxonomy): domain Eukaryota; kingdom Viridiplantae; phylum Streptophyta; class Pinopsida; order Pinales; family Pinaceae; genus Picea; species Picea sitchensis. The sequence continues at coordinate 238,292 of SNQJ01S0003712.1, read as the reverse complement.
AAATGTTTCATCAAAATCCAGTCCTTCTATTTGAGCATATCCTTTGCAGACCAATCTATATTCCTTATTTCTTACAATATTTCCTTTCTCATTCATCTTATTTTTATAGACCCATTTGGATCCTATTACTTTTTTATTTTTTGTCCTAGGAATGAGTTCCCAAGTGTCATTATTTTCAATCTAGTCTAGTTCCTCATTCATTGATTTTAACCAATTTACGTCTTTACTGGCTTCATTAAAGTTCTTAGGTTCCACCATGGATATGAAGGCTATATGTGATTGCTCGGTGTCTTTGATTATACTTGTCTTGGTTTGTACACCTTTGTCTTTCTCACCAATTATCTAACTCTCGGGATGATTCTTTTGAGTAATTCCAGAGGAAGGATTTGATGCTGATTTTTTTCTTGACTCTTCTTGTCTGGGTGTCTCTTCTCCACCTAATTCATCATCTTCTTGTGACTCTAAGATTTTTTGTTCTTCATCTTCATTATTCTCATCATATTTTTCATCTGGATTAGTGTTCATTCTCTATTGATCTTTTACAGGAGCTTCTTCATCAATTCGAACATCAATATAGTATACTAATTTATGCATTCTTTTCTTAAAGCATATGTATCCTTTACTGTTAGTTGCATATCCTAAGAAGATAAATTCATTTAATATACTATCAAATTTTCCTAGATGATCATCATTATTCTTGATGTAGCATTTACTTCCAAATACTTTGAAATGCTTGATTGATGCAGGTCGACCAAACCACAACTCATATGGTGTTTTATCATTGTTCATCCTTAGATGTGCCTTGTTTAGAATATGGACAGTCGTGTGAACAACCTCCACCCAGAAGGTTTGTGAAATGTCCCTTTCACTCATCATAGCCCTTTTCATCTGGTGAACTGATCTATTTTGGCATTCTACAACTCCATTTTGTTGAGGAGTACCTGGAATAGTATATTCTCTTTTAATTCCATGTCTATCACAGAATTCTTTGAAGTCTTCAGAAATAAACTCTCCTCCCCTATCTGAGCGAATTTCCTTTAGCTTCCTTCCTATCTAATTCTCAGCTAACACCTTAAACGTTTTGAACTTCTCAAACACATCATATTTTTATCTCAGAAATGCAACCCATGTAAGTTTGGAGAAGTCATCAATGACTAGCATAAAGTAACGTTCTCCTCCACTACCTTCCTTTCATGATGGTCCACACATATCCATATGAACAATTTGAAGTGGCTTCTCTGAAGATGTGAAACTCTTTGATTTAAATTGAGCACGAGTCAACTTCCTCATTTGACAGGATTCACATACAAAGTTTTCATGCTTAGATATTTTTGGAATGCCTTTCACAACACCTTCATTATTCAGTTTGACAATATAATCAAAATTCATGTGTCCAAGCCTTCTTTGTCATAACCAAATTTCATCAAATTTTCTTAAATGACATTTCTTCTTATCTTCCTTCAGAAAATACACATTTTTTTCGGTTCTAACCCCTTTTGCAAGCAACTCTCCTATGTTTATTGTCTTTATTTTACAATTCTTGGTAGTGAAGATGACTTCACATCCTCTGTCACATATCTGACTGACACTAAGAAGATTATTCTTTAAACCATCAAAAAATAGTACATCTTGAGATTTTCTTCTTCCATTAGTTAAGCTTACTATACCTTTACCTATGATCTTTCTTGGAGCATCATTTCCAAAGGTCACACTCCCTGATTTATTTTCCTTGAGTGCTAGGAACTTACTTTTTTCACCTGTCATATGACTGGAGCATCCGCTGTCAATATACTAGGAGTCTTTTTGTTTTTGAGATGACAACACCAATCCACACTTGTTATCTTCATTCTTCTTCCAAACCTTGACGTTTTCAGCTTTGTGATTTGAATCTATCTTATAGTTTTTTAAGCGATAGTCTACATATTTATGTCCATAATTATGGTAGATGTAACATTATGATTCATTGAATAAAGGATCATAACGATTGTTATGCTTCATCTGCGTCTTTTTTTCAACCATCACATGATTTGTAGTCTATGGTTGTTTGTTACTTGTCTATCTCATTCTTTTTTGTGGGAGGTATTTGTTCCTTGGCTGTCTTGATTGCTCATGTCTAAATCTTAAAGAACAATTTACATCTTTGTGGCCAAAGTTAGAGCAGTAAAAACAATATCCATAGAAAAAATCGTTGTACCTGAAAAATGGCTATCTTCTTTGAGTAGGTCGATTTCTTTCATGTTGATGATTTCCTTGAGCAAAGGGTGTATTATTTCTTTTCTCTATAGATTCAGTTATGGTAGCTTTTCCTTCACTCCTCCTTTGCGACTGATTCTCTTCCTTTGTTTCTACAGGTTTGTTGTTGTCAATGGTTGTAGATTTGACAAACTTGGTGGATTCTTTGTTGCTTGGTTGACCACTACTTGATCCCTCTTCATAACCCAAACCAACTTTCAAATTTGAATTCCTTTGCTAATTCGGAATGGAGGCTAATCCTTCTGAGGCTTTAATACTTGTCAGATTTTGATGATATAAGGCCTGAAATTTCTCTAGATCTTTTCTGACAGTCACTACTTCAGCTTCCAATTTTTCACCTTTTGTTTTAGCTTCCTTCAATTGTTGTTTGAGGATGTCTTCAATCTTCTTATATTCTTCTAACTTAACCTTCAACATATTAATTTCTTCAGATGGTTCCTTGCATGTTTTCTCATACCTAAGCAGTAGATGTTTTTCTTTTCTTTTCTTTTCTCTAAGTCTATCAATCTCTTCCATGGCACTGACAAGTTCTCCTTCAAGATCTACTACTCCTTCACAATCAACGAACTCAATTCCTGTATCTTCAGTGTTTAGATATTCTAAATCTATTAGCATGATATCATTTATTTTATCTTCAATAGAAGAGTCACTTCTTTCATCATCATTGTTTACACAAAGGATTTTCTTCTTAAAATTATTCTCTTTATAGACCTTCTTGTGTTTATGCTTCTCTTCATCATCATATGTCTGATCCTTTATTTTGTGAGGGCACTTAGATGCAAAATGACCTATCTTACCACAGTTGAAAGATTTGAAGGGCAATTTACCTTTGTATTTTCTTGATCCTTTCTTCAGTCTTCTCACAAAATTTGCTTCAATCTCATCTATATCAGAGTCTGTGTTTTTCTCTACTTTAAAAGAAGCCTCTCTTGTAGTAGATTTACCTTTGGTGATTCTAATTTAATAAAAAGTTAGGGTTCCAAGAAGTTGATCTAGTGTCAATGTTTTGAGATCAGTTATTTCCTCTATAATAGAGACCTTTGAGTTAAATCTATTAGAAAGAGATCTTAATATTTTTTGGACTAGAAAATATTTTTCTATCGTTTCACCTAGGTCTTTCATAGTGTTGACAAGTTCTTCTATATGTAAGAAGTACTTACTAATAGTTTAGTCTTCATCCATCTTTAACTACTCAAATTTCAGTTTGTGATTCTGAAGTTTTGCGTCTTTCACCTTTTCATTACCTTCATAACTACTTATCAGCTTGTCCCTGTTGAAGTTACTTCACACACACCTAGGATTTATTTTTCTGAAGGTTATTCCTTATTTATTAGTCATAATTAGTCATTATCCAGTCTCCTATATTTTAGGGGAGAATATTCCACCTGGAGAATATTCTCTTTTAGTTGACACTTCGGTTTGACTAGTTGAGTTGATTTTAGATGTTTCATTGGTTTTGTCACCATGCAACATTGGGATCATCACCAACTCACTACTATTTGTTTAGTCAATTAATTGAAGACTAGTTGACTAGTTAACTCAGCTAGGTGGCAGTTCACTCCCGTAACTGCCCGAGAGACTAGACTAGGTGGCAGTTTACTCTCGTAATTGTTGGTGTGTGTCCAGTTCACTCCAGGCCACCACTATGGCTCATTAGTTACTCATGTATCCTATATCTATTGTAAATTATTCAGTCTTTGAGTGTGGAATACAGTTAATGAGAATTCTTCCATTCTTTCTCTCTTGCTTCTTCTTTCTCAATTTCTCTCTGCAAATGTGTGTGGTATTTTCTAGCTAGATCTATTATGTGCAGGTTCAACACATTTAAATGGTATCAGAGCTGACAGACTACTAATAAAAAGCTACACTAAATCATTTTTTGCAGGTACAAAAGATTGAAGACAACAAAAAGATGGATTATTCACCGGAAATACTTCTCATGCCTCATAAATATTTGGAATAGAAGCCAAAAATTCTGCTTCATCTAAGATGCAGAGGCTTGCACCAAATAACTATGGCAATGGAAGTAGATCCTGATTCTGTCGATGAGAAAAATGACTTTCTCAATAGACAAGATATGGCCTTAGGAAGTATCAACATGTCTGTTTCTCCCAAACTTTTCCATCAAGTATATGAAGAATCACAAGGATTAACTCCAAATGAATTATGGACCAGATTGGAGTTTTTATTTGGGAATAAAAAATATTGTGAAGATTTCATGCAGGAGGTCGAACAAATAGAGCCAGAAGAGAAGCCATCAGAAGATCAAGCCTCTTATTATGAAGAGTCTTCTACAAAAGTATTTGCAAAAATTTGTATTCCATTAATTGAAGATGATGTCTACTCCATTTCAGATTTGTTTTTTGAAATTCATGTGGAAGATGTATGTCATGCATCTTAGGATTCACATGTAGACACTTTTGCATGCACCATGCATGCATCTCAGGAGTCAAAAAGAAAGCCGTGCACATCAGATGCCATTCTGATATTTTTTGAGAAAAAAATGCAAAAACAAATTGGATATTTTAATTCCTCTCGAGAAAATATCCAATTTCAAAAAGCAAATCATCCGAAACAGAGTCCGGAAAGTGAAGTTATGATTGTTTTAAAATCAATAAAATTTCCATTTTTTTGGAAACAGCCACACGGTTTTCAAAATTTCATCCAAAATTTATTTGGATATTATTCATTACAAGAAGTTAAAGTGGATATGTGTGGAAATATCAATGATGCATATACTTCATCAGGTCCGTGCAAACATCTACATCTTCAACAAAATCTTCAAAGAGAACAAACTTGCACAATTGCGAGGTCTTCTTGGAGTGAAGGACATGGTTGCTTAGCAACTACCTTTTTCTCCTTATCATTTTTTATTTTATGCATTGTGATTTGAGGGGGGGTTTTGTTCCCATGAGGTTTTCCATCTTTCCTCGTTTATTTTAGTGTATCTTTTGTATTTGGGTACCTAACATGGCCTCATAGCCGGGACCCATTATTTATTTTTACCATAGTGATGTTCAGAGGGGGTGTTGGAGTTACTTCACACACACCTAGGATTTATTTTTCCTAAGGTT
>SNQJ01S0003712.1:197224-213049 GCA_010110895.2 Picea sitchensis | reverse complement strand
ATAGTGTGGCAGTGGTTCCATCATTCTACTTATACATCAGGGCAGTTGGATGGGGCAAGGGTAGGTGGTTGTATCCACCTTCCAGTTGTAGCCGGAGAACATAGGGGGTTGTATCCTCCTTCTGGTTGTAGCCAGAGAAATGGGGAATTGGAGCTTCCCTTAGGTTGTAGCCTAAGAAAATAGGGGGTTGGAGCCTCCTTCTAGATGCAGCTGGAAAACAAAGGAATTTGGTTCTTCTAATGAATGTAATTCATCAAGACATATAAGAAAAATCATTATGTGGTTTTTTCCCACTTTGGGTTTCCATGTAAAAACACTAGTGTACTAGTATGTGTATGTTTTTTCATTTGTTCATTGTTTATTTACTTTTCAAATATTGGATGATATTGCTACATTAATATAACACTTCCATTATATGGTTAAAAAGGATTATATTTCTCTATTATTGATTCACCCCCCCTCTTAGTAATCCAACATGAATTTGTTCAGGTTAGTAATCATAGGCATGGCCATGGGTATGTAGTCCTCCATTTATAATCTCTTCAGGATCTCAACTACATACTTAACCTACCCAAGGAAAATCTCCCCTGATCTCTTCCAAACCTACAACTCAGAGAAGTAATGCATCATGCCAATGTCCTTCATCTCGAACTCAACTACCATATATTCCTTGCACCCTACAATTAGATTCTTCGATCATGTAAGGAATAGGTCATTTACATACAACACCAAATTGATATTCTTCACAAACCTCACTTTGTACTTCTCGATGTTGGTAGAACCTCTCTCCACAAACCTCACTTTGTACTTCTCAACGTTTCCATCTATGGTATGCTTAGACTTGTAGATCCATATGGAACTCACCATTGAATTCCCCTTTAGTCTTGGCACAATGTTGTTGGGTAGGTGTTATATTCTATGCATGTTTGTGGGAGGGTGCTTCATATTTGACGACTACTTCTGAAAATCCCTCCACCCTTTGTATTTGACGATTGCGGGTGTATTATGTTTTAGCATTTTTTATTATTTTTAGCATTTTTCTAAATTAATCCAAGATTAAGGGATTAGGGTTTTGGTAGTTGAAGAGTAAGAATAATTTTAAGGATGGAAATTTATATTAAAATGTAGAAACTTGGGCTAATATTAGTAGTCCTTAATATACAAAATGTAAAATGTTTGGTGATAATTTTGTAAAAATATTCAAATTTATAAGAATTTTATATAGTTTCTATACAATTTTGGCAATTTTTAAGGTAAAATAATTTTATTGTATAGAATTTGGGAGAATCATTTTCAGAAAAAATGGAAATCGACAAATCGTGTTTTGGGAAAAACCATGGAAAATTAGCCCATTTGCAAATTTTAGCCCCTAAAATCATCTATGCTACAGAATACCTAAAATATTGTGTGTATATTTTATTGCGCTGAATGGTGAATTTAATACACTGAATAATTGAGAGGCGTGGCACTAAGAAAGGTTGGTTTTCTCTCAGTTAAGGGTTTCCAGTGTAAATATGTGTGTACTAAGTGTATGAGTCACTGATTAGTTTCTATTTTTCTTAAGAATTTGTATGAATTTCTTTACTTCATAGGTTTAAAACTTACATGCGGTATCAAAGCACGTTTTTGGCTTCAGGGGGATGCCTTTGTTGCTTATGGTTTGGATCATTCTTGATAGATCAAGTTTATGTTGCGTCTGTGATAAACTAGGGTTTAATGGAAACTTTGCAGTGGTGATTCACGTGTTGAAAGATAATGGAAAGTAGTTCTAGAACCGATATTGAGAAGTTCAATGATTCAAAATTTGATCTATGGAAGCTCAAGATGGAGGACCTTCTTATAGAAAAATAATGATGGATCGATGTGGATCATGGTACATGACCTATTGGTACACAACCTATTGATACACAAACTACTAGTAAACAATCTAATGGTACACAAACTACTAGTACTCAATCTATTGGTATTTCAAAAGAAGACTTGGAGAGGTTGGATAGAAGAGAACGAAGTATGATTCAACTTTGCTTGGATGATTCAGTGTTTTTGAATGTGTTGGGAGAATCTACAGTAAAATAACTATCGGAATCATTGGGAAATTTGTATCAATCAAATTCCTTGGTAAACAAGTTATGTTTCTTATAAATAAATTGTATTATATTAGGATGGAAGATGGAGATTATGTGATAAAACATCTAAATGCCTTCAAAACATTGGCCAGTCAACTTGGATCTGTTAATATTATGCATGTAGAAGAAGATAATTGTATTACTTTGTTATGTTATTTGTCAGGCTCCTGGGATAATTTGGTTGTAGCAATTGGTAGTACCACTCAATCTACATTGAAGTATGAGGATGTAGTTTGATCCATGTTATCAGAAGATATGAGGTGGAAAAAATGGATATTCATAGCATAGATGACTTATTTGTAATAGGCCGTCCCAAACATAGGGATAAGAATGAGGCATGCGATCTAGTTGAGTTTCCAAGTGGAATAAATTCCATTGGCAACAAATGGGTGTTCAAAAATAAGTTGAATGCAGAAGGAAAAGTGTAGAAATACAAAGTTCGGTTAGTAGAAAAAGGTTATTCCCAGGTAGAGAGAATTGACTTTGGTGAATTTTTTTCTCATGTTACCAAGTTAACTTCTATTAGATTGATTTTATCTGTTGTTGTTGCTTTTGATTTTGAAGTAGAATAGATATATGTGAAGACAACATTCCTACATGGGGATCTAGAATAAGAAATATACATGAACCAGAGAGAATGATTTGTAGTGAAGGGAAAGAAAGACCTGACATGTAAGCTAAAGAAGTCACTATATGATATGAAGTAATCACCTAGGATGTGGTACCAAACGTTTGACACATACATCCTTGGACTGGGATTTGTGAGAAGCAATGCTGATCACTATGTATATTCCAAGTATATTGGTAATCACTTCATTTATGTAGTGTTATATGTTAATGACATGTTGCTTCTAGGAAACAACATGGATGTAATCAAGGAGGTGAAATCACAACTATCCTCCAAATTTGACATGAAGGATCTCGTGGCTGCTAACTTCATTCTGGGAATGGAGATTTAAATAAATCATGCAAATAAGAAACTTTGGTTGAATCAAAGAAAATATGTTGAGATGATATTACATAGGTTTAATATGCAAGAAAGTAAATTGGTCAAGGTTCATATTCCTGTAGGTGTAAATTTATTTGTAGATCAATGTCCCAATACACAGGAAGAGAAAGAGGACATGTCCCATGCTCCATATGCTAGTGTAGTTGGCAATTTGATGTATGCAATGGTATGTACTAGACTGGACATTCCACATGCAGTGGGAGTTTTGAGCAGGTATATGTCAAAACAAGGGAAGGAGCATTGGACAACAGTAAAAATGGTTTTCAGGTATTTGTGTGGCACTTATAGTTATGGATTGCACTACTAAGGAAGACTGGGATTGGATAGAGTGTTTTAAATACATGGGTGTGTTGATGCAGATTAGGTTGGAGATATGGATCGCAAAAGATCTACAAGTGGGTATGTGTTTAAACTATATGGAGGAGAAATTAGTTAGATGAGAAAAGGACAAGTTGTAGTGGAACTCTCAACTACATATGTTCAATACATGGAAATTCATGGTAGCCACTCATGCAAGAAAGGAAGCAATATGGTTAAAAATATTGTTGTTTGGTACAACAAGTAGTAAGGTTAGATTATGATAGTCAGATTGCAATCTTCCTGACAAAGAACCCATCTTATCATTCAAAGAAAAAACAAATTGATGTTTAGTATCACTTTGTGAGAGACATGGTTGAAGACAAAATGGTGTTGTTGGAGAAGGTTGAAAATTTGAAGAATGTTGCAGATTCATTGACAAAGTCAGTGAGCTCTAAGAAGTTCTCCTAGTGTAGAGAAAAAATGGGCACTGATACCCTAGATTATTGACTATGTAATCCTGTGACCACCTATATGCAAAGAAAACAACAAGTGGGATAGTGTTGGGTAGGTGCCATATTTTATGTATGTGTGTGTGTGGGGGTGTGCATCATATTTGACGACTATGTCTGACGATCCCTCTCCCCTTTTCTATTTTGAACGATTTTCTAAATTAATTCTGGATTAAGGGATTAGCGTTTTGGTAGCTGCAAAATACCTAATATATTGTGTAAGTTGTCATCTTATGCAATGAAATTGGAAGGGTGGTTGAGGCAAGAAAACTCATCTAGAATATCTTGGCAGACTCAGGTAAAGAGATTGGAATCTGAAGGTTCCCAAGGGATGAAATCCTCATTGGATGAAAAAGAAAAATTAATTCAAAGCTTGAAGAAGAAACTGAAAATGTCTACCACATAACATCCACAAACAACATAATTATATTCTCTGGAATAAGAAAATGAAATACTTCATCAATAGCCATTGGAATACAAATCTAGGGCCTTGCAACTAGAACAAGAAAAGGTGAAGTGGTCACAAGAGCAGACATAATTGCTAAACAGGGTTGTAGTTGTACCTCCCGCGACAGAAGTTGGTCCAAACACTAAAGGGCTTGTCTAGGATATGTCACAAGTTATCCTAAAAGAAGAAGAAATAAAAGGTTTAAGAGGGATCATAGAGAAATTGAAGTAGGAGATGCAGGCAAAGGATGAAAGAATGGCTCAATTTCAAAAGGAGAATGAAATCCTGCAAGAAAGAATAGATAAATTGAAGATGAGTTTAAGAGGCAAAGGGATGTAGCAGGGAGCCAGGAATATCATCTGGGACTCTATAGTTGCTAAAGCTACCAAGTTCAGATTGTATTTGAATTTCAAAAATGATAAAGAAAACATATCCATCACATCAGAAGAAGGTGCACTGTTGTGAATGAGACTTTAGCAAAGAAGCCATCAAAATGGGCCCAAAATGCCATAAATTTACTTAACTCCATTCCTACTGCAGAACTTCATATTATTGGAGTTAAATACATAACTGCATTGATTATCTAGGTCAGGAGGGTTATTTTTAAACATAACCTGTTGAAATCAGTTCATACCAAGGCAACACAGATAGATCAAAGTGTGCAATAATTTGAATATTTGTTTGAAGAATTGTTCATCAAAGGACTCCCACCATTTTGGGATGGAAATGGAAAATCGTATGAGCATGAAAAATACAATGCTCGCCTCACTCAGTGCAGAATGGATCACTCCAAGCTTGACACCCTAGAGGAAAATTTGAAAGGAGCTACACTAGTTGAGCATCTGATTACAGACTTTGAGATTTTGAATCAGCTCAAAGAAGTCAAACTTGGACTACCAGTCATGTCATATGCTTCCTGCATTGACCTAGAGATCCTGATCAAAGAAATGATAGATTATGATATCCCTTCTGACTTGCAATGGAAGGAGATATTATGAATGGGTAAGACGAAGTGTAATTTTCTAGGGTCCAATAGATGATGTCTAGATGTCACTAAAGAGGACATATCAAGTGGAAGACCAGAGTAGAACAAGTGTAAAAGAATGATACTGAAGCATCAGAGGAATCAATAGCTGGATCATGAAACATTTTCTTGCTAATTGTTGTAATCTATATCAAACATAAACTGTCATTTGTAATCAGTTTCAGAAACTGAAACGTTTCATTTCAATCATTGTAATCGGTTTCAAAACCAAAGGAACTCAGCTTGTATAAATATTAGGAGTTCCAAATGTATTAGTTTTTGGGAGAAGTGAAAGGGCACGATTGTAGCTATTCAAAACTTGAATGTAATTTTCTGAAGCTGAATTGAATACACATGCATAAGTCTTGAAGTTTCTGTGAAAATATTCTAATGGTGGTGATTTGAGTTTTGTCTCCTCTCTTTGTATGTATTTATTGTATTTCTGATTTCATTTTCATTGTCTTATTTTTAAATTGGATAGTCAAAGGCCACTAATTCATCTTGTGATGCTCTCGGTTGAAGCAATTTAAATTGTGTTAATTTCTTCCTAACTAATTCATAATTCATTTATTTAATGCTCTGATGCAGTTATATGTTTTCTTTTCTTCCTACACTCTGCAAATTTACAATTTATAACTCAGATTTATCACCTCATTTAACCTTTCTCCTCTGGATATTTCTACAGACCATTTAGTGCTTCCATTCATTTCATAAGGTTGAATCCATAGCCCCAAGTGTCCCTCCCCTTACTTTCCAACAAAATTATAAAAAAATCCCCAAAACAACAAAACCTAGCCATTGAATTGTTAAAGAAAACTCATTATTAAAGACCAAGTGATAGGAGGGAGCCCTCTATGAGATGAGAAAGATAGTACCTAGATCTAATGTTGGTTTGTAGGTTACCTCTGTCATTTTTTATCATTCGAACAAATTTACAGATTGTTAACATTCCGGCGTCGTTGTCAGGAACCGAAAGTGAAATATTCCTTGGGAAAAGAAAGACTTAAAGATTCATATTTGATTCTTGAGGGTGACAGTGAATCAAACACCTTATTGGCTAAGACAAAATCTACCTTGGTGAATCCATTATAAATATACCAGTAGCATAAATTAGTTTGAGCTAGAAATCCTTTCTCCCAAGAGAATTCATACCAGGAGAAATCCAGACCAGGAAGTAGTAAGCCCTGTGTCTAACCTTGAGAATATTGTACACAACAGAAAAAGAAAGGCCAATAAGCCCAGTTTTTTGTCTAGAAATATATCTATCCTTTCCCAAAGATGGAGTGACAATCATTGAAGACCTTGATTTTGATTTGAAATTTGAGGAAACTCTATTCAAAACTAAATCTGAGTCTTGTTTGAAATAGATCATATTTGATGAGAAGAGGTTCCAATATTTAATTTTAGTTGCTTCTACTAAACCTCTTGTGATTCCTACTCAGAACTAACATCCAATTCAAGTTCTTACTGCAGACATGGCAGCTAGGTTTTTCCCTCTTGTTCTACCTTCTCAGTTACATGATTTTCCCTGGGAATATAATCAGAGGATAAGTTGTATGATGTTGAAGGCAATGTGTCATCCCAAAAACACTTAGATTGGTTCAATGATTTTGTATACCTATAAGAAGTAGATTTTGAATGTACAAAAATGAGGTTGTTTACAAAAAGTTTTGTAGGAGAAGTCTGAAACTGGTTCAGATCTCTCCTAGCAGCAAGTATACAAAATTTTGAAGCCTTTGAAACAAGTTTTCTTGCAAAGTGGGGTGACAAGAAAAACCCCCTTCAGTTGCTAACCTAGTACAACAACATGAAAAGGTCACCTGATGAAATAGTACAAGATTTTTCAGCTAGATTTATAAAAGTTTACAACTCAATTCCTACTGAAGTAAAACCTCCTCCTAGAGATGCTCAACTTAGATATGTTGATTCCTTTGAAAGTGATTTTTTTTTGTTGTTGAGAGAAAGAATATTCACTTTAGTAGATGTTATGATGAGTGATGCAATAGAAGTTGAAGTAAATCTAATGGCTTCAAGAAAGATCAAATATAATTCTGACAGGGACATGGACAAAGTTCAAGATAAGGCACAACCTTCAACCTCATAGTCATCAAAAGAGATGTTTGAAATGATGATTAAGACCATGGAGAAACTCATGGAAATGATATTTTAGATTATAATCCTAACACTAGAGAGTAGGTTGATGTTCCACCCTAAAATCAAAGAATACCAGTAGTTCCACAAATTAGACAAAGAGATCAGAGGAACCAAGGTGACCAACAAATATGACATCCTTTTCAAAATGATTATGTAAATGAAAATTTTGATGAAACTTTTGAAGACAATATGCATTGCTGTGATGGTGATAAAACATAGGTGTTTTAGACTAAAGAAGAACATGATCAGTTCATGGATGCAAATGAAATATTCATGCAGGAGAATGATGAAAGATTGTCAGTGGAAAAGGAATATTACCAAACAGGGCTACAAAATGCCATCATGCAATTCCAGAAACAATATAATATTCGGAAAAAAAGGTGTCTGCAAATCCTCCAAAGGGAAATCCTCCCAAAGAATATCAAAATAATACAACTTATTCAAGTCATCCTAAGAAGGACTATGTTGCAAAGGATGTTGTGGAGAAAGGAAAGCAGAAGGAAGAACCTCCAAAGAAAGTACCTAAAACAAGAAAGGATATAGTCATCAAAGAGGTAGAAAAAACCTCTTCTTCCTTTAACTTTGAAAGTGAGATGGAAAAAATTAAAATCTGTGTTCCATTCAATGAGTTGATGAAGAATAGTGAATATAGAAATCATATCATTAAGATGCTCAATATGGAAGAAACTTATGATACTTTAAATATACAAGATGATCATCCTGCCATCTTGTTTGGACCATGGGTAGAGAAGAGTAGTGATACTGATGAGGTCCCTCCTTTATATATCGGTCTGAAGATTCATGATATGACTCTTCACAATGCTATATTAGATTCAGGAGCATCCCATAATCTGATGCCCAAGGTAATCATGGACCAATTGGGTTTTGACATTACAAGGCCCTACAAGGATCTTTTTTCTTTTGATTCAAGTAAGGTGAAGTATTTGGGCCTAATCAAATATCTGGTGGTATATTTGTCTCAAATTCCATCAAAAAATATGGTCATGGATGTGGTGGTTTTTTATATCCCTCCTAAGTTTGGCATGTTGTTATCTAGGTCATGGGCTACAAATTTGAAAGGGACTTTGTAAATGGATATGTCATACGCCACTATCCCTATTTTTGGTCAATATAGGAGGTTGTACAGGGAAGTATTTCTCAAATACATGGTCAGTAACAAAGCCCATCCAAAAAGTAGATATTAGTGTGTTAACATTGAAATGTGAATGGAACAGAGAGCATAACTACAATCGCAACTGTTGGAATGAAGCGAGGAGGAAAGCCAACGCGGCTAGGGCCAAAACCCTAGCCGCCTCCGGTCTGAATTTTCATATGCAGGAGCTCGGAGCCGTCTGTAGCAGCCGATGAGAGTTTCCCTCCTGCGACTTGCACGTCAGAGCATCCCTCTTGCGATTTGCAATGGTTAGAACATCCCTCTTGCGATTTTCATGCGATTTTGAGCAGCGGTTGTGCCTCTGCGTTTTTCTTGTTTGTAGGTGGCCGTCGCCTTGCTACGATGGCCCCAAAAATGACTGCCGAGACAGAAGAAGATCCTCTGGAAAAATTCAAAGCATTAGTCCACTTGGCAGGACCTAAATCCAAGCCTTCTATCGCATCTAAGTTTGTTAAGAAGATGGAGGAGATCCCTTCGCTCGAGCTATCTCCAGAGGAGCCTTGCAATCTCGCCCTCCTTCTAGCAGAAAACGCCCTCATCATTAAGTTTACGGGGTTATGGCCCAGCCCCAAAACAGTGGAGCATGGATGGATGATCATTGGAAGTCACTGATACAGGGAGAAGTCTCTTTGTGCGCAGTAGGCAGGGTTTTTTTTGTCTTCAGTTTCTCGAGGACAAGGGATCGTGATCTAGTTTTCAGATCTGGACCCTATTTCATGGGGGTGAGAGGGATGTTCTTAGCCCCCTGGACACTTGACTTCAATCCCAGAGCCGAAATCACCGCAACCCCTGTTTGGGTAAGACTGCCTCATCTTCCTTTGCATCTTTGGGGGAGAAGATCTCTGGAGGACATTGGAAACAAGCTTGGGCGATTCCTGGACAGTGTGGAGCCGAAAGGGGATCAGTTTACCTGCGCTCGAATTTGTGTTGAGTTTAACCTTGAGAAAGGCCTTTCGGAAGCCATTAAGCTCTCCCTGGGGGAATGGTTCCATATCCAAGAGCTGGACTATGAGCAGATTCCTTTTAAGTGCCTCCGGTGCCATGCTTATGGTCATTTCATAAAAAGCTACCCCAAAGTCTCTGGGGAGCTGGGACCAGTCAAAGAAGATGATTTTCAGCCAGTTTCTAATAGACAAAGGCAGCCAAGGCGAAATGCCCCACTACCCCAGGCTCCGAAGGCCACTCATTCAACAGAGGCAACTCTAGAAAATAAAAACAGCTTTGATGCGTTGAAGGAAGATGAAGCCCTAGATCCAAAAACAACAGCAGTTACGGGAAATCCTCTGACAGGCGAAATCCTTCTGGATACCAACCCTCCAGAGTCAGCAGCAGCGAGAGAAATTCACGACCCAGTTTCGGAGCCCCATGCCCCTGCAGGTCTAGTTGTTTCAACCACCTCTAGCGGCTCGGTGGAAACTTCTGACACTGAAGACATTTCAGTTTNCTTTAGGTTCTCAGAAAAAGTTGGATCCATTTTTTAAGGGGAAAGTCTCATCCTCCTAGGTTTAATGCTGTGCTCTTGTCTCCTATTGTGCTCACAGTTATTCTAGCAATTTTAGCATTGTATCTCAGTCTATGTAGGCATCATCTCTGTGTATCCCTGCCATTTGTAACCGATCTGTGGATTTGCCACCATTAATATAATTCCTCTAATCGTTATTTTCAAAAAAAAAAAAAACAAAGCCCATCCAAAAAACCATCCCATTTATTCCGTGGAAACTGATATTGGTTCTTCTGTTTTCTTTAATGATTTGAGTTTTGAAGAGAAGGTGCTAGAGACTAATGTGACTGCCAAAGACAAATCTGATCAGAAAACTAAGAAAATTTTATAACAACAAGACAGTATAGAGAATGAGATGTGGAACATGAGCTTTGATGGAGCTGTCAGCAGAGAAGGAGCATGAGTTGGTGTTTGGATTAACCCCCCTAGACTGGCCAAAAAACTTTGTTCTTATAAAATTTTTTTTGAGTGCACAAATAATATGGTTGAATATGAGGCATTAATATTTGGATTGAAGACTTTGAAAGAAATGGGTGCTAGGAGGATAGTTGTACATGGAGATTCTTATTTGATCATAAATCAGGTGAAGGTAATATATCAAGAAAAGCACCCTAGATTAAGAATATATAGGAATATATTTCTTGACCTTCTTGAAGAATTTTCAAAATATAGTCTCTCAGTGATTCCAAGGGGTCAGTATCCGATTGTTGATGCTCTAGCTACTTCAACCTTAGTTTTGAAGATTCCAATTTTTCCTAATAGGGGATATGAGATTGAGGTCAAGCACATACCAACAATACCTTATAATATTAAGTATTGGTAGGTTTTTTAATATGATAAACAAATAGAAATTTTATTAAGATGGATGGTGAATTTGCAAATTTGAACATTGATGAGGAATATTGTTGTGAAGAACAAGATGCGGTTGTGTTCGAAAATGATGGCTATTTCAAAAACCATATTGTTGGTAAGGATATAATGCAGCTAAAAAGTAACATCATTTCCAAAGGCCTAGT
The DNA here is from genome assembly GCA_010110895.2 of Picea sitchensis. NCBI lineage: Eukaryota > Viridiplantae > Streptophyta > Pinopsida > Pinales > Pinaceae > Picea > Picea sitchensis. The sequence continues at coordinate 201,788 of SNQJ01S0003712.1, read as the reverse complement.
CCCATTAGAAAGACTCTTTGACAACAATGATGTGGCCATGAGTCCTAAAATTACTGTAAATGAAGGATATATCAAAGATTGCAACATTGGAACTCGGGAAGATCCCAAGATCATCAAGATGTACAAGACACTTAGCCCAGGGGTCAAACAAAGGTATATCAATTTAATGAAATAATTCCTTGATGTTTTTGCCTGGAGTTATGAAGATCTGAAAGTTTACAATACCAAGGTGATTCAACATGTGATTACAATCAAAGAGGATCATAAACCTTTCAAAATTTTTTTAAGAAGAATTAATCCTTTGTTGTTTCCCTTGATTGAAAAGGAGATAAAAAATATGTTTGAAGCCAAGATCATAGTATATATGAGATTTTCTAAGTGGGTGGAAAATCTGGTACTTGTAAAAAAGAAGAGTGGAGAGATCAGATTATGTGTAGACGTTAGAAATCTGAACAAGTTATCTCTCAAGGACAATTACCTCTGCCCAAGATGGATCACATTTTACAAAAAGTGGTTGGTTCTAAAAAAATATCAATGCTAGATGGTTTCTATGGATACAATCAAATCATGGTACACCCTGATGATCAGGAAAAGACGACCTTTACAACACCATGGGGCACCTTCATGCATTCAAAAATTCCTTTTGGACTCATGAGTGTAGGAGAAACTTTCCAAAGGGATATGGATATCTCCTTTGCCGAGAAGAAAGATAAATTTATTTTTATTTACTTAGATAATATCACTATATATTCAGTTTCTGATGAAGAACATCTTAAACATCTAAGGAGGGCTTTTCAAAAATGTAGAAAGTTTAGCATTTCATTGAACACTAAGAAATCTAACTTTGGCATGAAAGAGGGAAAGTTTCTTGGTCATATTATTTGAAAGGTGGGAATAAAGATAGATCCTATCAGAGTTGAGGGAATCCTTAAAATTGGCACACACAAAAGCAAGAAAGAAGTGCAATCTCTCTCGGGGAAAGTAAATTTTCTGAGAAGGTTCATCCCTAACCTCATTGAAATCATAAAGCATATCACTAACATGCTCATAAAAGGAAGTGAGATAAAGTGGATCCCTGAAGCCATAAAATAAATTGAAGATATTAAAGTGGCATTGACCAAAGCCCCAGTACTGGCCAGTCCTAATTTTGCAAAAGACTTTATATTGTTTTATTTTTCTTCAGAGCACACCATTGCTGGTGTCTTATTACAAAAAGATGAAAAGGATTTTGAGGGCCTATAGCATACTATAACAGGACATTGAGGGATTCCCCATTAAAGTATGATATCATGGAGAAGCAAGCATATGCATTGGTCAAGGCCCTAAAGGAGTTTATATTTTATATCTTACATTCTCATACCATTGCTTATGTGCCTAGCCATTTTGTGAAGGAAATTTTAACTCAGCCTAATCTCGAGGGAAAAAGGGGCAAGTGGATAGCTTTGTTGTTGGAGTATGAACATGAAATAAAGCCTACCAAGTTGATCAAGGGGAAGGGACTTGCAAAGTTGATGGCACAGACAAATTGTGATCTCTTTGGAATTAATTTCATTGCTGACTTGTCAGCATATTCAGAAGAAGAAAAGGTCCCTCAGGTATCCCAAAGATTCCTTGAATCCCCATGGTATACTGACATTATTTATGTGTTGAGAAATTTGCAGGCTCCTCCCGAATTGAGAAAAACTAAGGCCAGGTTTTTTAATCTAAAGGAAGCAAATTTTTGTATTCTAAATCAATCTTTGTATTGGAAGGATCCAAGAGGAATCTTATTGAGTTGTTTGCTGGAGGAAGAAGTAGAAAAAACCATTACAGAATTTCATAAAGGTGATTGTGGAGGGCATCATTATTGGAAAACTATTGTGCACAAGATATTGAGGGATGGTTTCTATTGGCCTAACATTTTTTATGATGTTTACAAAAAAGTTTTTAAGCTGTCATGAATGCCAAATTTTTGATAGGAAGAGAAAACTGCAACCTTTTCCCTTGAAGCCTATCTCCATTGAAGCCTATCTCCATTGAAGCACCTTTTAGAAAATGGGGCCTTGATTTCATAGGAGAAATTCATCCATAGTGTTCAGCTCAACACAAGTGGATACTGATAGAAACATATTACATCACCAAGTGGATTGAAGCAGTTCCCACCAGGCAAGCCACAAATAATGTTATCATTCAGTTTTTTGAGAACAATATTTTGTCTAGGTTTGGTTGTCCAATCAAAATCATTATAGACAATGAAACAACATTTAAGTCCAAAAATATGGAAATTTTTTGCAGTGATTACAATATAACTCTTGGAAATTCCACACCTTATTACCCTCAAGGTAATGGGTTGGTTGAATCATCTAATAAAATCTTGACTAGAATTATCAAAAACTGCTACAAGATAACAAAAAGGATTGGCACATGAATATTATCCATGCACTGTGGGTTGACAGGATCACTACTAAAAGGTCTATTTCCACCTCAGCCTTCCAGATTGTGTATGGCACGGAGGCAGTTTTTCCTACTTCATTAGGACTGCTAGTGATGAGATTGCTACATGAGAAAGATGTTGAACCAGATGCCACTCAAAGGAGAACAAATGAATTAATAAATTTCCAAAAAACAAGAGATAAATCCTTCAACAACTCTCAATTACACCAAGAAAGAATTAAAAGGATTTTGACAGGCATAGTAAGGAAGATGATTTCAAAGTGGGGGATTTGGTGTTGAAATGGGATGTCGGGAATGAGGACAGATGAAAGCATGGGAAATTTGACCATCTGTGGCTGGGACCTTTCAAAATTATGGCATACCATGGAAATAATGCCTATCTGCTACAGTAACGTAATGTAGATCACGTTGGTGGAGGACCTGTGAATGGCAGGTTTCTCAAGCATTATCTCTCTTAAAGTAATTTTCACCCTTTCCATTCATTGTATATAACCATTTTTTTTCAATTGAAGTAATTGAAATAAAATCAACATAAATTGGAGCTCGAAGCGAAGGCCCTAAGTTATGTTGAGTGTAATTTGAGTTAGGTGAACGAAATTTTGTGAATAAGATGTTGATCGATTTAGTTGGAGGAGTAAAATAAAGCTTAATGGGTGGGCACTTGGTCTATCGTTCTTTGCTACCTCATTGGGAGGATAACATCCCCAGTTGGAGCCCATGTTAGTCACCATCAAAAATTTTATTTGAAATCAAGATTTCAGGATCTGACAAGGTGCGAAACCGATTTGGGATCCCGACAAACTAGAGAAGGGGATAAATATGGTAGGGAGAGGCTAAAACTGGTGGAAGCACTAAGTTTATGGGGCCCAATATGCAGAGGTTAATTTTGGAAAGAGGAATGAAATTTAAACCATGGTTTCTTTTTGGGGATACGTGGTGCCACCAGGTGCATTTAGGGGTGAAAAGAGGGTTTCCCCAAACCACTTCCTCACACCCCTGAAATTTGGAAAAGTATAAAAGGGAATTTTGTTGGTTATTTTATTATTTTTTGAACATTGGACCGTTTGAAACTTGGTGTGGCCACCCTCGTTCAACTGTAGCATAACAGTAAGACAATTACACACCATTTCCACTCATTTCTAGGTATTCTTCATCTCATCCATGGATCCTATCATAACTTTAGTAACAAAACGATATCCTGTGGAAAACAAAGAATCCCTAATTGACTCAGATTCATATGTCTTTGATACCGAAATCACCATTTCTCCCATCTCTGTGTCCATAAGCAACCTGTTCGATAATGTAGGAAGGTGTATATCATTCCTTGAAGCAGTCCAGGACACCATAGTCCCTTATGTTGTCTAAATCCATTTCCATTTTCCTGAATTTATAGGTTGGTGCACCAAACATTATTCACGCGAAGAAAGAGTCATTGTGAATAAACGAGGGTCTGAGGTCATGTGTAGGGTAGAGAGTATGATCAATTCGAGACTACCTTGGTATACCAGAGTCTTTTTCCGCAAATTCTAAGTCTTTTAATGAAGATAATCTAATTAGGGTATACAAATAATGTCCATCAGAGGTCTGATATTTATTTTTACAGACAATTGTTAAACCAAAACATTTTTCAGAGAGACTGTCTTTGCCAATGAACGTGAGTATAATGGTTATTGAAGTCTAATGGGTTTATTCCTTATTGATTCACATTTTAGGTCTAGACAATGATAAACATGTGGTTGAATTCATGCTCATTTTCCTTTTAAAAAATTTAAGTCAGAGTCTGGTCTGTCAGTCCGCATCAATTTTGATGAATTCATAGTTGATAATATCCATAATGTTGATACTGAGAGGAGGGTGAATCAGTATCAAGTACAATTTTAAAAACCTTTTTCAACTTATAATTAAAACATTCAATTATATCTAATGATAAATGAACAATAGTATAAGAGTTACACCAATACATCACAATACACCATGCACAATATATGAGAATAATCAATAGTTTTTGTTCAAGGGAAGTAATGACTTCCAAAGGTAGCTACAGCTTCCAAATGTAAAGGGAGGGATAAAAATCCAAGAGGAAGATACAATCCTCCAATATCAAGAGATATTTGAACTCTCTATCCTTTCC
>SNQJ01S0003712.1:161907-172029 GCA_010110895.2 Picea sitchensis | reverse complement strand
TTTTTTTAAGTATTTTAATTTTTATTTTAATTTTTCATTTTTTTTAAATAAACCTGTCCATAGAGTTTTTTTTTCTTCAATTTATTTATTTTTTAATGTAAATTTACAAAAACAATAAATTTTCAAGTAATCAGTTCGAAGTTGATTTGGAGTTTTTTTTTTATCTATGATGTAGTTTTCAAGGCCATGATTCCAATTAATTCATAATTTTAACTCCAAAAACATTGGTGTTATTGGTAGCATCACTTTTACATTCGAGGGTCAATTTTAAAGTTTTTGTTTGGATGTCAAAGTCATGATTTCAAATAAGTGAAAATTTTAACTGCCCCCACCAAAAAGGGTACTACCAATAGTGCCACTTTTTTATTCAAGTGTTGATTTTGGTGTTTTTAACAAAAAAATATAGATGTTTTGTGCCAAATTCCTCATTTTGAGGTCACGGTTCTCGTTAATTTGGTAACTATGTTAAATAAGAGATTCTAAGGACAAATGTGCAAAAAAAAAACAATAAATTACCTCTAAAAACAAAACTCAAATATAAACCATACTCGAGCATCTATCACCAACTCCAAACCACCAAATGAAAATATTGACATTCATAAACCAAAATTGAAAATTTTTTGGAAGGAAACTAGAAAACATTTGTCACCAACTAAGAACAATCATATCAAAAGGTATTCAAAGTATTCAAACATATCATATCAAAAGGTATTCAAAGTATTCAAACATATGAAGGATAGGATCCAAAATCGAAACAGTAAAAGGGAGAAAGTTCAAGATGGTGAAGACCTTGTTGAAATTCATATATGAATAGAAAATGGTTCACTTCAAATATTTGGGGATTAGAAGAACACTCACCAGACTTGGTGGGATGATTGATGGATGGCTTGCAAATTGCATGACTGAAAGCTCAAACTATATTTCTTGGAGATTTACACTTTACACAAATGTCTCCATTCCAAAGTTATAGAGAGCTAAATAAAGGACTTTATTATAAAGTTAGATTAGATAATTTTATCAATAACAAGTGACAAAAAGATAGAGAGGGATGTGTTTAAGCAATGCAAATGGCTGATATCAAAAGGTTATGTTTGAGTAATGCAAAGAGAGGTTTCAAAGAAAACTAGAAACGTGTAACACCTTCAAATAGGCATTAACCTTTTAGTGGCATACTGTATAACATGTACAATTCAATTCAAGTTATTAAATTGAAAAAAAATATTTGTTTCAATTATAGTAGCATTACAATTTAAATAATTACGCAAACTAAGTATATGAATTGCTTGTAATTTTTTTTTAAAAAATGTTTAAATTTCAATTAAAACAATTAAGTTCACATTTACTAATTACACTAAACTAATATTAGTAATTTAAGAGTTTACAGTAATCCTTTATTATTTCCATAATTATGTCACATTATTGCAAAGGGTTATGTAGAGTGGCACAAGTCCACTCCCTAAATATTCTTATTAATTTTTCTTTTATTAATTTTATGTTACATGGTAATTATTCAACCAAAATATAAATAGTTCAATTAAGAAATTACATCATACTTATTGGCCTTGTTAATTCATCATTGATTTTGTTCTTGTCTCTCAAATAATTTATTAGGTTAACACTTATTGTGTTATGACAACTTTATTTGTCTTTCATAATATTAGTATTATTATATTTCTATTGCATACCATTTAGTTAAAGTAATATTCTTTATATGTATTTACAAATATGTACTTATATATATGAATGCATAATTGTAAAGTTATAATTATTAGTTTATATATATATATATATATATATATATATATATATATATAAAAGAGGGACTTGTAGTCCACTTACTTTAGCTACATAGACCATGTCTAAGCTCTGTGTTTAGGCTTGTACAAAGTACTCTGTCCTCTACAAGTTACTAGGCCTTTGTTTTCTTCCCTACACAACAATATCTTTACTTTTCTGGCTTCTTAGGATGGTTGTAAGGTCTTTCACTTACTTAACATGCATACTAGAATCTTGATGACTATGCAATGGAAAATATAATAATTGTGATGTTATTTGACTATTATTTTTAGGAAAGCTTAATGTGGATCTATTTTGGTTCTAGTTGGATTTGTAAAGTTAGAACAAATTCCTTTCAAGGATTAGGCACCCTACCTCTCTGTGGGACCAACCCAACAACCCACTTTGAAATAATAGTTTCATTCATACACAACCAAAAAAACATGAATGTTCTTCCCCTTCATGATTCCATTGATTAAACGTCTACAATTCAAATAAGCAACACAATTTGCTTCTTCATGGATGGTTGTAGTTTCTCATTAATTAAAAAACAATGAGCGTGAAGTCCTCACACCTCTTTGTAGCCAACATATGGATCAACACTAATCTCTCATAAGAAAACAATGTATTTGGTTATATCTTAGTCTTTTCACATAAGGGATGGTTGTCCGACCCAACTTGATCACTCAACAACTAACTTGTAACACCATGTTTTCCCCCAAGATTGTAATTATGATAAAACTTCATATAAATGTGTTTATGAAGCATGTAATTATGTTTTTATTTAATAAAAACACCAAAAATGTTAACTGAGAGGGAACAACCTTGCAAGTACCAAGCATGATACACAACAGAGAAATTGATAAAGCATGGATTGATGAAGTGGCATGGAGTGGGGAGCTGAGTTGTTTTTAGTGAAGAAAAAATGAAGCTTATGCAACAAGATAATCTATGCTTTCTAAGAATGAATTCATACACCAACGTACCATATATGAATGAGCCATATGGATACTTATGAAGGTTCAGGAAAGTGGTTGAGGCAGTTAATGGTTGTTGGCGAATTAGTCTTTTGTAGAAGTAAGGGCCAATTAAATTACTGACAACGAGACACCATGGATTTTCCCCTTCAAAATGGGAGTTGCAGGCTACAATTTGGGTTTGTAGGAAGGCCACGAGAATCCCAAGGAGAGTAGTAGAGGAAGATAAAAAAGGTGGAAAACAACCATCGGATACCACACATAGGGAGAGAGATATCAAACCGAAAGAGAAAGATAGGAAAATAAGGAGCATGCATGCACAGACCAATAGAGAAAGGAGAAGGAGAAAATAGAAATCTTTCACTAAGGAAAAAAAGAAGCTTGTCTAAATTAAGATTGATCACCTTGAAGTAGAGAAGACCTAAATCCATAATTGAGCAAGAAGGACCACAACTTAGTGCTTACTAGATAGAAATTGGCACTGGTAAGGGGAGATTATTGAGGGACTTCTTAGTAGAGGAGGAACTCCCTTGTGTAGAGGAAATACAATTGAGAAACAACCTAATAAAACTATAGAGTTCGTGAGATCATTGGGAAGAGGGAAAAAAAATTTGTGTCAAAGGAGGAAGGAGAGTAAACTCCCTCGATCATCTACGTTGGAAACCATCTGAATCAATTCCCCTTGTGGTATCATGGATTGAAACAACAGTTGCATACTATAGGAAGGAATTTTGTAGTGTGGAATAAGGTTGGGAAGAAAGGTGTCCTCTCTTAGTTGGTATTGGAAATTTTACTTAGTCAGATAAATAAATAACTTGACTTGTTAAATTGAGAATGAGTGTTGTATGCAGGTAATTTCGTGATTAATTGTAAATGTAAATTCTTGAAATTGATACATGAAACCTCTAAATAATTATGATAGACTAGTGTGATCATTGTTAACTTGTTAAAATATGAAAATGAATATGTAAGGATGGGTTGTATCCCTATGGACCTTACATATTTAGAGGAAAGTTTGTACGACATGGACAAAGCTATCATTTAACACGTGTGGGAGTTTCTAGTTATGTGGAGATATGCATGTGAGGAGTGAAGAACCCAGATTTATGAGGAAACTGTGGTTATTATGTGGAGATATTGAAAGATATGAAAGATTTCCCCTTTTCCTCATAAAATAGAGAGGTATTTGAAGGTATATAATAACTTTCTAACCCTTATATATTTAGTAAAATACTTGAAGAATTCATGAAGGCTTAAGTCCAAAATCAGACTATTTTTCCTATAGAAATCATGAGTTTTGAGTAGGAATGAATAAAAAACATTAATTCTTCATAGAGATTAGATCTCATTCGTTAGTTGAAGGGCGTAATCATTAGAGTCTAATGGTTGGAGTAGCCTTGGATGCCCAAAGCAATGGTACTCCAATGGGGAAGAATCCTAGGAGTAATTTGGATCGTATATTAGTGAGTAGTTGAGAAGTTACCTCAATCATAGATCGATGTGGATTCCATATAAGTGAGGATAAGAGGGAGAGTGGCATCATTCTAACAAGGAGTGCCAACATGTCCTAGATTTTGACATGATTCAACTTGCAATTATTAGAAAGGACCAAGTGTGATCCTTGTCATCTTTAAACCTTGGGATAGGTTCCTTAAATCCTAACCCTTAGATATGTAAGTTGAGAAATCACAATCATTCATCAGAGGGATATTGTTCAAAGTGAGTGGAATCCCATAGGAGGATGCACTCCAATGAGAGTACTCCAAGGAATGATCTGGATGATTGATCATAGGGTGGTTGCGATGAAACACCATTTGTTGATTTGTCATGGGTCCCACATAGTTGAGTAAGAAGAGGGAAAAATGGTTTGGATGTTAATCATCATGTAAGTTAAAGACACAAACGAAATCAGAGTCGTTGAATTCCCAACTTCGACCAGGACCACTAGATCCATTGAATAAGGATGTTACCAGACTGAGGGTGTTGGAGGGAGAAGGAAGTTGAGAATGGAAACATTATGATGGGAAGAATCCAATGATTAAGGAAATCTTTGAGTAGATCGAAGTCATGGATTTGGAAGGCCCAACAGGATGAGAACCTGAGGATACAGTTGAAAACTACCACATTAGTGCCACATCGAATGATACAATGATAAGGAAATGCATGGGTACCACATGGAAATGATGTGTATTTGACAAATGAAGGCCCAAAAAATTCAGGAGGCTGTAAATTTGAATCCAGTGACTGAAATTGAGCATGGTTACAGTCATTGGAAATCTCTCCATGAGTAGAGTCAATCTATGAGGTTTATTAAGAGAGATGAAGCACATGGTGAAAGAGAAATTTTGACACCCCATTATCCTAAGTAAGGACTAGGGGGTCGAGTGTGTTACATAACTTAATAGCATAACAATGAATTTAATAGTGCCACAACTATTTTTAAATGCCAAACAATGTATTATAACTCCTAGGAAGGTGGGGATTGACCCAAACAATTGGGAAAACATCTCAAGGACTTGCAAAACATCCTAACAATGTTTAAAAATGCTTAGGCACATCTAAAAATGCTCGACAACATTTAAAAAACACCAAGGAACATTTGAAATTCTTGGCCACATCTAAGGACTCCCTACAACATTTAAAAACAACCTATACAATGTATTTTTGACCCAACATTTAATTTAGATTCCCAAGGGAATGTGAAATCATCCCAAGCAAAGAGAAATGGCTATACAAGTGCTAAATCGACCCAAGCAAGGATAATTTGGCCTAGCAATAAAGAAACCACTCAACAAAAAGAAAAAACATGGCTCAAAAGAAAGATACAACATGTGGGTAATGGGAACGCTCAACCAACAAGATAATTCAACTTAGGATGTGAGGGATATGCTAGAAGAGAGACAAATTCCCTGACAATTATAGAATACCAATTTAGCAAATCCATGGTATTTGTAATAGCTCTGAAATTGCAACCATTTATCTCAGGGATCCATTAAATGGAAAAAAACCATCACATAGTTGTTGGATTTCACAGAAAATGAATGGAAAAATGATTTATGCATGATGCTAAAATAAATCCAATAGATTGTTCTTCATTTCCATTCAAGGTTAAACTATAGGCATTAGTAAAACTCATAGAATTCCATACATAATATCAATAGTGAAACAAGAAAAAAGAATATGCCCAACACAATGAACTCGCATACATTTCTCTTCACAATCAGAGAGAAATATTGAAGAATTCATATAGCCATTCAAAAAAATCATAAGACAAACATTTATGTTGGAACCCAAACATGAAAAATAACTTTGAATGGGGATCAATACTTGATTTGGTTATCTCTGGTTACAATGTTGTTCCTCCTCCTCTCCTTGGAAAAAAAAATACCATTTGAGAATGAGACTAAGGGAAGAAATAGGGGAAGCTAGGGGGTAAGGGAAGGCCAACAATGATGGCTCTTCACTTCCCCTTCATCACTATTCTCTCCTATTCATTTTTTTTTCATTTAATTACTTTTTAAAACTTTTCTCTTACATCCTCATTTTTCTTATTCAACTTTACACTGTTAAAAATTTAATTAAAAGGTACCTAGGAAAGTGTTTCCCATCACCTAGGTGCCTAAGGGGTGAGAAAGTTCTTAATGTGGGCCCTAGTCATTTAATTTGTGAGATGGAAATCAAAAGATGATTTTTTAGAGTTAGGGAAAGTGGGTGGATAAAGTGATTTAATTTCCACCGTTGATCTCATCTAACCTCCACCATTGGATGAAGAGACTTTTCACCTTCCCTCATGAGGTCGATTAGGTTTGGAGGGCACACCCATTATTGGTTTGTTGAGACATTTTTGAGAGAGAGCAAGAGAGAGCATTTTTCGAGCTTGATAAGAGGCCATATTTGTAGAGCTAGGGCATGCATTCCAAGAAATCTAGATAGCACAAAAATCGAGGTAGAAAGTACAACATTGAAAGAGGGTTGTACAGCTTCAAGAGTAGGCACATAAATCGAGGGAAGGTACATCTCAATAGAGAGGTCGTACTGTACAAAATTTTGAATTTCATATGACAGGAAAAGGCATGGAAGCCGAGGTACAAAAGTACAGTCCGTACTGTACGAATTTCGTACAGTCTGTATGGTCTGTACGACTATTATTTAGGCACATAATTCAAGGGACAAGTTATGTGGTATTTTCTGTGAAGTTTCGACATGTTTCCCAAGGTGGTTGTACAACATTTATTGTTTTTTTTTGGGATGTGACTATTGGCACAAATTTCAAGGTGACCATACAACATTTTGGAGGCACATAAATGGAGTAGACCTGTAATTAATTGTATACATTTCTGGAAAGCGATTTGTGGAGTTTCACTCATTTTCCTGTGTGAAGACTTGGCATGATTATCGAGATACGTTTATCATTTAAATTTCTGAAGATGAACATGCTGTAATAGAATTTATCTGAAGCTCCTAAATAATAAAATTATCCCTCTCTCACTAGTTTTCCCCTTGTGGGTTTTTCCAGGGTCTCTTTTAGACCAAAAATCACCGTGTTAAATTTTTCTGAGTTTATGTGTTGTTGATATTTTATTTCTATGTTATAAACGATGTTCAGAATCCTCATGTTTCAGTTCTGAAAATTATTTTCTGTTGTGTTTAATTGGCTATTAAAATTATCAGTTTGGGCATTAAACATTGGCTGAAAAATCAGCGAGACTGAAACTGGGTTAGGGTCTGTAATTTTACATGGTATCATAGATGAGTTGAAGAAGAAGATATATTTTGACAAGTCAAAAAGTTGGGACAACAATCACTTCATAGGGAAGATTTTTTAATTTTTCATTTTCAGCAGAAAGGGGTCAATGGATGCAGGTTTGAGAGTTGAGGACAGACTTGATGGGGCAACAAGCTTTGGTGCTTGGAAGGAGAGGATGATCTTACTTTTGCAAGAAAATGAATTGTGGGACATTGTGGAAAATACGACAACTCATCCTTTGGTGGTACCTACTAATGCTACTCTTCTTGCTGCTTACACTAAGAAGAGTATCAAGGCTAAGAGGATTATTCTTGATGCCATCAAGGACCATTTGATTCCTCACTGGACGGGGAAGGAAAATGCCTATGAGATGTGGGAGTCTTTGACTAAATTGTACCAGATTACTAATGAAAACTGGAAGATGGTTTTGAGGGAAAAACTAAAAAGCATAAAAATGACCAAGGATGAAAATGTGGTCACATACCTTACTATATTGACACAAGTGAGAGATGAGCTTGGAGCTATGGTGGAGGCCATAGTTGACAGTGAGCTTTCGATAGAAACATTGAATGGAGTTTCCAAACAATGGGTTGTTTTTGTGGAGGGTATTCTTTCTAGGGAGAAGCTTCCCAATTGGGAACATATTTGGGATGACTTTGTTCAGGAGGAGACCCAGAGAGGTTATGTACATGGAAGTTCATCTATAGCTCATGAGGAGGAGAATGTGGCTCTTGCTTCCAACAACAAGAAGAAGTTCAAGAAGGGTCCTAAGGGTGGTAACAAACCCAAGGGTGAAAGGAATAAAGACATGAGAAAAGTCAATTGATTTGCATGCCACAAGTTTGGGCACTATGTAGGTCAGTGTCCTAACAAGAAGAAGAAACAAACAACATCTTCAACAATGGTGGAAGAGTTTTCCACCAAGTTTGACAAGGAATTTTCCTTGGTTCTGTGTCTATCCACGAGGACCAATCATTCATATATGTGGTATATTGACAGTGGTGCCTCGTGACATATCACACGGGTTCATGATAACTTGATAGACCTTACACGGATTGAAGATGTTGAGGTGGTGCTTGGAGATGACCCAGTGGTCAAGAAAGTTGGTTGCAGGAGTGTATCATTTCAAAGGGAGTCTTTGCCTCCCATGTGTTTGACAGAGGTTCTATATGTTCCGGGTTTGAAGAATAACTTAGTGTCGGTTTCTGCTATTGAGGAAAGGGGATATGAGGTCTTGTTATGTGATGGGAAGGTTCTCCTTTTCCCAAAGGTCTCTAGTATCACTTCAGCCAAAGTGATTGATCCGAAAACGGATCCAGAAGCTTGATAGGGCTTGAAAAATGCTCAAAAATGAAAGTGCTCGGAATGCGACGAAACTGGTGCCATTGTGTCTGTCTCGTCTTCCTGATTCCGGCGGTATATTTACTTCGTCAAACGGAGTCCGTATGGAGAAGATATCGTGTTCTGTCCGAAAAGTCAAACAGGCAAAAATTTGATGCTGACTGGGCAGGCCGTACTGCCACGTGGCAGGTCGTACAGTGCTGATGTAGCATGTCCGTACAGGACACATGGAGGCTCCAGGTGATGCCACGTGTCATACGGTTTTGGAATTTTTGGCACACGGTTTGACCAATTCGGAAGTGACACGTGTCACCACTGGATGGGTGACACGTGGCACATGATGACGTCAGCATTGACGTGGCAACCGTACGATGACGTGGGCTAATTGGGGTCTGACAAGTGGCGATGCATTATTGGTTCAATGGTTTTAATATTAAAATATGGTTTGTTGCACCGGGGGATCGAACCCGCGACCTCCGTGGGGGGAAATGAACTAGCACTGTTGGGCTAACCACTCGGGCAGCAGGACAGACTTGTTATTGAAATAGGATAATATGTTTATGAGTTTGTGTGTCGTTCAAAACCACGGCGGAAAGGGCCGGGGCTTAGCCCCAGCCGTCGGCCATACCACAGAATCTTGTCACGGAACCACGGGTGCAGGGCTGTTTCAAACGGCAGGCGGTCCTATCCACATGTCACAGGACCCAGGGCTACCACAAAAAGGCACGGAGTTGTTAGATCGTTAAGCCACGGGGGCGTATGCAAAGTACACGGGACTGAGTGCCAGCTGACAGGGGGCGCAAATAAAGGGCGCGTGGCCACATGGCCCGGATAATATGACCAGGGGCGCGTGTTGGGGGCTGCACCCAACAATAACTTTAATAAAATGGGTTTTTGTTATAAAATTTGGGTTTTATAATTAATTCAGCCCATTATTAGCTGATTTTCTCCATTTTTGGGGGATATTGGGCATTTTTGGAGGCCAGATTCTTGGAGGAAGTTGGGGATGTGAAACCAACTCCTTTGCTATATAAACCAGGCCTGTTTGAGGCCAATGAGAGTCATTCAGAGCAGAGTTATGCTGAAGGAAAGCCAAGCCAAAGTCAGTTTGTTGCAGGGAAGCCTTTGAGGTGGAAATGCTGTCGGATCGTTTCTGGGAGCTTGGAGCATCAGTTTGGCGTGTCGTTTCTTTTGCAGGGTTCTTGAGATCTGGGACAACAAGACCAGATCAGTCTTGTAGCCTTTGGGCATTGCTGAGATGTAATTTTGAGCACTTGAGCA
>SNQJ01S0003712.1:149228-160460 GCA_010110895.2 Picea sitchensis | reverse complement strand
ATATCAGTTCATTTGCAGTCGTTTTTCTGTTTTTATCATTAGCAATGTTCAGTACATGGATGATAGTGGCTTCAGTGAAATGTAACAGGATTGCAATGACTAACAATGTACTTTCAGTGGTCATCATTGTATTCCAGCTGATCTTGATGAGACAGGTGCACAGGACAGAGTTCAGAGACAAAGGACAAGCCGGGTGGCCTATCCCAGGCTTGTTGACTGGTCAATAACCTTTTGGGGACCAAAATGTCTTTTTGTGGGGAGGTGTGATCCGAAAACGGATCCAGAAGCCTGATAGGGCTTGAAAAATGCTCAAAAATGAAAGTGCTCGAAATGCGACGAAACCGGTGCCATTGCGTCTGTCTCGTCTTCCTGATTCTGGCGGTATATTTACTTCATCAAACGGAGTCCGTATGGAGAAGATATCGCGTTCTGTCCGAAAAGTCAAACATGCAAAAATTTGATGCTGACTGGGCATGCCGTACTGCCACGTGGCAGGACGTACAGTGCTGACGTGGCATGTCTGTACAGGACACGTGGCGGCTCTAGGTGATGCCATGTGTCATACGGTTTTGGACTTTTTGGCACACGGTTTGACCAATTCGGAAGTGACACGTGTCACCACTGGATGGGTGACACGTGGCACATGATGACGTCAGCATTGACGTGGCAACCGTACGATGATGTGGGCTAATCGGCGTCTGACAAGTGGCGATGCATTATTGGTTCAATGGTTTTAATATTAAAATATGGTTTGTTGCGTCGGGGGATCGAACCCGCGACCTCCGTGGGGGGCAATGAACTAGCACTGTTGGGCTAACCACTCGGGCAGCAGGACGAACTTGTTATTGAAACAGGATAATATGTTTATGAGTTTGTGTGTCGTTCAAAACCACGGCGGAAAGGGCCGGGGCTTAGCCCCAGCCCTCGGCCATACCACAGAATCTTGTCACGGAACCATGGGCGTAGGGCTGTTTCAAACGGCGGGCGGTCCTATCCACATGTCACAGGACCCGGGGCTACCACAAAAAGGCGCGGAGTTGTTAGACCGTTAAGCCACGGGGGCGTATGCAAAGTACACGGGACCGAGTGCCAGCTGACAGGGGGCGCAAATAAAGGGTGCGTGGCCACATGGACCGGATAATATGACCAGGGGTGCGTGTTGGGGGCTGCGCCCAACAATAAATTTAATAAAATGGGTTTTTGTTATAAAATTTGGGTTTTATAATTAATTCAGCCCATTATTAGCTGATTTTCTCCATTTTTGGGGGATATTGGGCATTTTTGGAGGCCAGATTCTTGGAGGAAGTTGGGGATGTGAAACCAACTCCTTTGCTATATAAACCAGGCCTGTTTGAGGCCAATGACAGTCATTCAGAGCAGAGTTATGCTGAAGGAAAGCCAAGCCAAAGTCAGTTTGTTGCAGGGAAGCCTTTGAGGTGGAAACGCTGTCGGATCGTTTCTGGGAGTTTGGAGCATCAGTTTGGCGTGCCGTTTCTTTTGCAGGGTTCTTGAGATCTGGGAAAACAAGACCAGATTAGTCTTGTAGCCTTTGGGCATTGCTGAGATGTAATTTTGAGCACTTGAGCAGAAATAAAGAAGCCTCCCCCACAGGAAAAAGGCCCGGAGACGTAGGCAAACATTGTGCCGAACTCCGTTATCAACCNATAATTAATTCAGCCCATTATTAGCTGATTTTCTCCATTTTTGGGGGATATTGGGCATTTTTGGAGGCCAGATTCTTGGAGGAAGTTGGGGATGTGAAACCAACTCCTTTGCTATATAAACCAGGCCTGTTTGAGGCCAATGACAGTCATTCAGAGCAGAGTTATGCTGAAGGAAAGCCAAGCCAAAGTCAGTTTGTTGCAGGGAAGCCTTTGAGGTGGAAACGCTGTCGGATCGTTTCTGGGAGTTTGGAGCATCAGTTTGGCGTGCCGTTTCTTTTGCAGGGTTCTTGAGATCTGGGAAAACAAGACCAGATTAGTCTTGTAGCCTTTGGGCATTGCTGAGATGTAATTTTGAGCACTTGAGCAGAAATAAAGAAGCCTCCCCCACAGGAAAAAGGCCCGGAGACGTAGGCAAACATTGTGCCGAACTCCGTTATCAACCTGCGTTCTTATGGTTTGTTGTTCATTATTATTTTCAGATCTGCATATGTATATTTGAATGATATAATCCTCTTCTTTCCTCATTCTTTCGTTAAATTCTCAAATGGTTAAATTATTCATGCAAGTTTAAAACTCAACCATAATCATTGAAAAGATCCTGCCCGGATCAGTGATTGGGACTAGACATGAGAAGGTGTACAAGCTTATGTTTCAGCTAGCAAGAGCATTGATTCATACTACCAACAACAGTGACCTATGTCATCTATGGCACAGGAGGATGGCACATTTGCACCATGGAGCTTTGAGAGTACTGAGGGAGATAGTATAGATTCTTCATCTTATTCATTCAGATGTATGTGGCCCGATGTCTTCGGCATCATTGACTGGTTTTCTATACTATGTTGTATTCATTGATGACTTCTCACATAAGTATTGGATTTTCTTCATGAATACCAAAGGATAGGTCTTCAGTCGGTTCTAGGAGTTCAAGTCTCTTGTGGAAAAATGGACAGGGAAGAAAATCATAGTTTTGAGGATAGACAATGGGGGTGATTATACCTCCAAGGAGTTCATGGAATTTTGTGCAGGGGAGGGCATCAGGAGAGAGTTGATTGTTCTTTACAACCCGCAACAAAATGGGGTTGCAGAGAGGAAGAACAGGGCCATTGTTGGGGCTGCAAGAGCCATGCTACATGATCAGGGGCTGCCACTATTTCTATGGGTTGAGGCATGTTACACTGCAGTTTATCTATAGAACATGAGTCCTCACAAGTGTGTGGGGAGCATGACTCCTAAGGAGGCTTTTCTAGGAAGAAGCCTGAGGTGGGGCACTTTCGGATTTTTGGGTGAATCACTTGTTCATATGACCCTTCTGAGAAGAGGAAAAATATGGAGCCCAGGGCAGAGAGAGGGATCTTTTTTGGGTACAGTGATAATTTAAAGGCTTTCCATATATACCTTTCTTCCTTAAGGAAGAATGTCTTGAGGAGGGATGTGAGATTTGAGAAGGATAGAGAATTTAGGAAGTCTAGGGGGATAGAGAGGGGTGAACAGTCTTCACCTTAGATTTAGGTGAGTCCATAGTAGACTACAGTGACACAGGATTCGGGGCCACCAGTTTCAGTGATGACAGGTTCACAGGTGATAGGGCCACAAGGTTCAGGTTCCCAGGATACTGGTCCACAGGTTTTGGAATCGAGTACTCCAGAGTCTACTTTATGATCACTATCTTCAGGAGATGGGGTTGAGTAGGGAGAGTCCCCTCCACGGGACACTACTTTAGAGAGGAGGAAGCCCAAGTGGCTTTAGGATACTTTTAGGGAGGCACAGGGTTCAGTGGGGAATCCTAGATAGGCAATGAGGGAGAGTAAACCTCCTAAGAGGTTTTGAAGCTACATTGCTATGGTGAGAAGTATTTGGGAGTTAGAGCCTTCAACTTTTGAGGAGGCTTCTAGTAGACAAGTTTGGAGAGATGCCATGATGGAAGATTACAATTCCATCATGAAGAACAATGTCTGGGAAGTTGTTCGTAGACTTGAGGGGAAGTCAGTGGTGACTTCCATATGGCTCTATAAACTCAAGCATGTTGCAGATGGAAACATTGAGAAGTACAAATCTCTCTTTGTGGCTTGGGGATTTTCATAGGTTGAGGGAGTCAAATTTGATGAGACTTTTGTGCTAGTTGCTAGATATACTTCGATCAGGGCAGTGATATCCATTGTAGTAGAGATGGGTTGGAAGATCCACCAGATGGATGTGAAGACCACATTTTTGAATGGTATTATATAGGAGGAGGTATATATTGAGCAGCCTTTGGGCTTTGAGGTTGGGGATAGAGGCTCATGTGTGTAGACTGAAGAAGGCATTGTATGGGATGAAACAAGCTCCCAGAGCTTGGTATTCAAGGATAGATTCCTATTTGCAGTAGTTGGGCTTTGAGAAGAGTGAGGCAGATCCCATCCTATAATACATTGTGGTTGGAGAGGATCCTCTCATTCTCTTTCTATATGTTGATGATCTATTCATTATAAGAGCATAGAGACTCATCAGCAGCTACAAGGAGAGCCTTGATTCAAAGTTCGAGATGACGATATTGGACTAATGCATTAATTTTTGGGATTGGAGGTTTGGCAGGAGCCTGAACACATCTTCCTGGGACAGGGGAAGTATGTGTGTGACTTTCTAACCAGATTTTAGATGGAGAATAGTAGGCCCATGACCACTCCTATGATTACCAGCTGGAAGAAGCTTCATGCTTCCGAGTCACAGTTAGTGGATTCCTCCTTGTATCATCATTTTATTAGGTCATTGATGTATTTGGTAAATACCATGTTAGATATTTTTTTTGTTGTCAACACTCTTAGTCAGTTCATGGTGGATCCTAGAAGAGTGCACTAGGTGGTAGCAAAACATGTGCTCAGGTATAGTTTTGGTACGATAGACTATGGTCTGGACTATCAGAGAGGATATGGAGTTCATCTGGTTGGCTATACAGATTCATATTGGGTGGGATGTGTCAGTGACAGGAAGAGTACTTCAAGGTGTTGTTTCGGATTGGGCTCAGTAGTTGTGTCTTGGTTCAGTCGAAAGAAAAATTCAGTGGCTTTGAGTTGTATAGAGGCTGAGTATATGGAAGACAGTCAGTCCAGTTGTGAGTCCCTTTTGCTTCATAAGTTGTTGGTGGGATTGTTCGATGTGCAGTTGAGGCCTGCCATAATTTACTGTGATAATCATAGTTGCATTAAACTCTCAGAGAATCCCATTTTTCATGACTGGTTTAAGCATATAGAGATTTGTTATCACTTCATCCATGACTGTGTTCAGAGAGGAGTTGTGGAGATACAATACATATCTACAGAGGAGAAGGTTGCATACATACTCACCAAAGCATTGGGCAGGGGAAAGTTTGTATTTTTCAGGGACAAGCTTGGAGTGGTGAGTAACACTTTCCTCGGTAAGAGGGAGTGTTAAAAATTTAATTAAAAAGTACCTAGGCAAGTGTTTCTCATCACCTAGGTGCCTAAGGGGTGATAAAGTGCCTAATGCATTCCATAGTCATTTAATTTGTGAGATGCAAATTAAAAGGTGACTTTTTGAGACTTAGGGAAACTGGGTGGATAAAGTGATATAATTTCCACCGTTGATCTCATCTAACCTCCACTGTTGGATGAAGATACTTTTCACCTTCCCTCATGAGGTCGATTAGGATTGGAGGGCACACCCATTGTTGGGTTGTTGAGATATTTTTGAGAGAGAGCAAGAGAGAGCATTTTCGAGCTTGAGAAGAGACCATTTTTGCATAGCCAGGGCACGCATTCCAAGGCAACCAGCTAGCACAGAAAGCAAGGAAGAAAGTACAACATTGAAAGTAGACCATAATGTATGGATTGAGAAGGCCATATAGCTTCAAGGGTAGGCACATAAATCGAGGGAAGGTACAGTCCAACAGAGAGGTCATACTATACAAATTTTTGAATTCTGTACAACAGGAAAAAGGCATGGAAGCTGAGGTAGAAAAATACAATGCATATTGTATGGATTATGGACAGTCCATATGACTGTTATTCAGGAACACAATTCGAGGGACAAGTTCTGTGGTGTTTTACATGAATTTTTGACACTTTTCTGAAGGAATCCGTACAACATTTATTGTTCTTTTTTTGGGTTGTGACTATTGGGATGAATTTCAAGGTGTCCGTACATCATTTTGGAGGCAGAGAAATCAAGAAGCAGACCTGTAATTAATTGCAAAAAATTCTGGAAAGAGTTTTGTGGAGTTTCTCTCATTTTCCTATGTGAAGACTTGGCACGATTATCGAGATAAGTTTGTCATTTAAATTTCTAAAGATGAACATGTTGTACAAAATTTCTCTAAATCTCCTAAATAATAAAAATCTCCCTCTCTCACTGGTTTTCCCCTTGTGGGTTTTTCTAGGGTCGTTGTTAGACCGAGAATCACTGTGTTAAATTTTTCTAAGTTTATGTGTTGCTGATATTTTATTTCTATGTTATAAACGATGTTCAAAATCCTCATGTTTCAGTTCTAAAAAATATTTTCTATTTTGTTTAATTGCCTATTAAAATTTTGGGTTTGGGCATTAAACATTGGATGAAAAATCAACGACACTGAAACTGGGTTGGGGTATGAAATTTTACATACACTTGCATTTTTTTACATAACTTGCATAAATTTATTTAATTTTCATGTTGTCTTGTAGAAATCGAGTCTTATCCATTCTTGGTTCAGATCCATTTTGGATCACACCTCCCCATTGAGAGGATTTTTGGTGTCCAAAAGCTCATGGAAACAAATTTGGATCTGTGTTGTTTATTTCTATGGAATGTGGTTGCAATGCTAGTTCCTATATATAGCTCTAATTTTGGCTCTCGCCCATGGCTCTTGCTACTAAATATGGTCCTCGGTTATAGATGTGGCTCAGGTTCTTGATCTCTTGTTCCCATAATGCAGAAATATTCTCACTGGTTCTCAACTTTGAGAAATATCTAGATATAAATTATGGACCCAACATCCATTCCCTTCTCCCTCTCTACCTTTGAGACAGTCCATATTGGAATTCATGAAGCCAATTCGAATGATGGTCTTATTGTTGTTCGATGTGATCCCATCATGTTGTCATCACATATCAGTCCTATGAAAGGAAGTGTGGTTTCCTTCTTCATCTAGGATTGATTGGTTTTTGGAATGGAAAAAAATCTATAGTTCCTTCACATTCTTGCAATAACACCATGGAGTTTTCAAAGACTCCTCTAAGGTCTTGACCTCCATACAACAATATCCGACACAGTTTCAATATGGGGTTCTTCAGATGCAATTAAAGAAACAAGAGTTGGATTGTGGCTACTCTCAGCATCAACCTTTTTTCCTTCTTGTTTGTTGTGTTTCTCTCATGTGATTCTATATCTCCTTGGAAAAATTATGTCTCTTGGATTGGAAATGCACGCATCTCTTCATCTTCTTCAATATTCTCTCTCCACATCCTTCTCCTGGTTGTGCGGTTTCTAGGGTAAAGCTTCGGATTAAGTCTCCAACACTTTTCTTCTCAGTGACCACTCAAATTGCGATGGTGGAAACATTTATTATTGTCGCTGCAAGGAATTCTTGACACACTCATCTCCATGTTTCTTTGTGATTTTTGTTGGATTGGATAATCCTTCTTGCCATTCCTCCTTTGGAAGAAATTTTTCCCGTGACATGTTGATTTCTTCTCCCAACAAGATGCCTCAAGATGGACTTTCTTTCCACAATGTGAGCATGTATTTTCATACCAAAATGCTTCTATGGTATCACCTCTCCTCTTGCAACAATGAAAAACAAGAAATGTTTTTTTTTACGTAGACCCCCTGGTCTTCTTCTTATTCTTCCTCTCTCTACTTGGCTTTCTACTTTCTTTGAGTGCAGGCGTAGTTTGAGTTTGTGAACTCTCCTCATTGTTTCCCTCCTTCAATCTTCCACGAGAATTTTGAGGTGGTAGTAGGCTTCCACCTTCACTTATCATTGTTGTTCCTTCTCTTGATGAGCAGGCCAACTCTGGCATGTCTTTTCCCTTCACAAAAATGGTCTTCATGGTAATGGGATTTCACTTCTCCCATCAAATCCTAAGAATTCATGCTTGGATTTTGGTGTAGCTATAATGGGGCTTAAGATGTATTGTCTCCTTCCTATCCCTTCTCCATAATATCCCATTTTCCTTAAAAGTTTAGATCCAATTATCCCCTAGTATGCTTCTAAAATTTACCAAGTTTCTATTGAGGAATGCATATGGATGGTTAGATTATCAAAATCGTCTTGTTCATGGTGTTGGTTGATGCAATGTAAATTGATGGTGGACTTGCTTCTCGGTTCTCTTGGAGGACAATTTCTTAGAGATTCTTTGAGGCCTCCTCCTTCTCTGCCAAATCATGTTGCAGTTGTTCCAACATATGAGTAAGCCTATTTTATTTCCAACTATCCTATTAGACAAACTTCTCACTGTTCTTTTTGCTTGTCCCAATATGTCATGACCATTTTGAGGGTGTCAAGACATTCTTTAAACCTCTTATTAAGAAATGGAAATAATTTGGTAGAGGTATCCTTTTGCTTCTCCATATTTTCCACCCTTTGGTTAAACATCTTAAACTTCTCCTTCAAGTGATTTTTCTTTTCTCAAAGCTAAGAATTGGTGGCCCTCAAGTATTCCAACTTATCTCTTCTTTATTTACACATGTCGAGCTCTACAATATTACGTTCCTAGTTCTAGAAGTAGTGTCTCGGTCAAGGATGGAACTAGTTTGATACCATATGATTCATAAATGATGGAATTATATCCAACTCACTTCACCAACACAAAACTTGTGTGAATATATATTTCTCGTTTGTGTCTTACCTTTGTCCTCAAGCTTTATAGAGTGCTCTATCCTCTACAAGCCACTAGGTGTCTGTCCTCTTCCTTACACACCAATCTTTGTACTTCTCTGAATTCCTATGATTATTGTAAGGTATTTCACTTACTTAACCTGCACATTATAATCCATATGACTCTATAATGGAAAATATAATACCTGTGATGTTCTTTGACTACTATTATCCAAGAAGCCTAATTTGGCTCTCTTTTTGTTGTAGTTGGCTTTGCAAAGTTAGAACAAATTCCTTTCAAGGAGTAACCCCCCTGCCTCTGTGTGAGACAAACCCAACAACCCACTTTGCAATTATATTTTTATTCATACAAAACCAAAAAAACATGAATATTATTCGCCTTCATGATTCCATTAATTAAATGTCTACAATTCAAATAAGAAACAAAGTTTGCTTCTTCATGAATGGTTGTAGCTTCTCATTAATTAAACAACAATGAGCCTAAAGTCGTCACATCTCTTGGTAGTTAGCATATGGATCAACACTCAACTCTTCTAACAAAACAATGTTTGTGGTTATCTCTCAGAATTTTCACATAAGTGATGATTGTCCAACACAACTTGATCACTTAACACCTAACTTAACTACACAACAAGAAATTTAATAGTTCCAAAACTATTTTAAACACACAACAATGTATTAGAACGACCAACAATGTATTAGAATGCCCAGGCAGGTGGGGATTGACCTAGACAATTGGGAAAATATCCCAATAATTATTAAAAATTCCCAGGAACATCTAAAAATGATCGACAACATTTAAAAAATGTCCAAGAACATTTAAAAATGCCCAATCACATTTAAGAACCCCCTACAACATTTAAAAATGCCTAGGAACATTTAAAAATGACCCAGACAATGTAAATTTGACCGATCATTTAATTTAGATTCCCAAGGGAATGTAAAATTGTCCTAGTCCAAGAGAAACATATAGACAAGTGCTAAATCGAACCAAGAAAGGAGAATTTGATCCAACAATCAAGAAATCACTCAACAACAAGCTAAAATGTCGCTCAAATGAAAGATACAACATGTGGGTAATGGGAACACTCAACCAACAAGAAAATTCAACTCAGGGTGTGAGAGCGACCCTGGAAGAGAGAGAAATTGCCCAAAATCTATCAAATACCAATTTAGAAACTCCACATTATTTGCAACAAATCCATAATTGAAACCATTGATCTTAGGGCTCCATTAAATGGAAAAAAACCATCACATAGTTGTTGTCTTTCACAAACAAATGGGAAAATAAATTATGAGTGATGCTAATAGAAATGCAATAGATTGTTCTTCATTTCCATTCAGGGTTCAACTACAGGAATCATTAAAACTCATAGAATTCCATACATAATATCAATAGTAAAACAAACAACAAGAATATGCTCAGTAGAGTGAACTCACATACATTTCTCTTCACAATTAGAGATAAATATAGAACAATTCATCTAACCATTCAAACACATCATAATACAAATATTTACAATGGAACCCAAATGGGCACACCAACTTTGAATGGGGCTCAATATTTAATTCGGCTATCTCTGGTTACAATGTAAATCCTCCTTCTTTTCTTGGAAAAACAAAGACCATTTGAGAATGAGAGTGAGGGAATCAATAAGGGGAGCTAGGGGCTAAGGGAAGGTCATCAACCATGGCTCTTCACTTCCCATTCCTTAGCCATTTCTCTTATTCAATTTTTTTTTTTTTCATTTAATTACTCTTTTTAACTTTTCTCTTACAACTTCATTTGGCTTATTTAACTTTACACTTGCATTGTTTTACATAACTTGTATAACCTTAATTATTTGTCATGTTGTCTTGAAAAACCGAGTCTTATTCATTCTTGATTCGGATCCATTTCATATCACATATAGATATATGTGTATAAATAACCATTAATACAATATAATTAACAAAATAACCATAACCATTGATACAATATAATTAAAAATATAACCATAACCATTATACCACTTATGATTCCATGATCATTGTTACAATATAATTTATAAAACCTTATATTTATTATCTAAGGTATAACTACTGAGTTAATTTATCTATGCAAGAAGAAAGGTCGTGTATCATTTCCATGATATATTCGTCTTTTTGGTGTCCATTAAATTGGATAATCAAATTGATATGAATCCAATATATTCGAAATATGATTTTGTTTAATGTAATCCATATGTTCAAGTGCATTGAATTCCGCTATTACAACTTAAATCAACTATTAATTATCAATTTGATTATCATGACATATGTTATGATTTAAATTTGAGTCGGTGGTTTTATTATTTAGATGACACGCGACTACAAGTAGACTTAGTCCACAATTTTATGGGATACATGCATATAAGGTTCTCGTTCTATTAATTATAATATTCGATGAGATATACATAAGGATATCGCTTTACAAATTACAATCGAAGGAATTATATGGGATAGCCACGTAGCTATTAATACTTAGTTTACAATCACAAGATTTTTTATCTTCATTTGCACGATGGCTATTAATACTTAGTTTACAATCACAAGATTTTTTATCTTCATTTGCACGATGGCTATAGAATTCTGAAGTGCACACAGGATATATAATGCAACAAAAATTCCTTGCAACATATTATCACAAGTTTTTCAAGAACCAACACATATATTCTATTGTTACTTCTACTCAATGGTGACTTTGATGAATAAACATGTACAATTAGTTCACAA
>SNQJ01S0003712.1:117007-137626 GCA_010110895.2 Picea sitchensis | reverse complement strand
CTTATATGTCTTGAAGAATTACATTCATTGGAAGCACCAACTTCCTTTGTTTTCTAGTTGCAACTGGAAGGAGGCTCCAACCCCCTAGTTTCTCAAGCTATAACCTGAGGGAATCTCCAACTTCCCAATTCTCTGGCTACAACCACAAGGAGGCTACGAACCCCTATGTTCTCCAACTACAATCGGAAGGTGGCTACAACCACCTGTCTTTTCCCTGTCCTGCCACCCTGAAGTAGAAGTAGAATGATGGAACCATTGTCACACTATCACTGTGAGATATACCACTGTAAATCTGTACCAATAAATCTGAACCATGCATCAACCATGCATCAACCTGTACCTCAAACTGTAATCAACCTGTACCATAAACAAGTGCATCAACCATGCACCAACCTCAACCAAAATCCATCATCAATTTCATCATCCAAATGTGATTTGTAGATCTGTAATATACTTGGTGTATATGATCACATTTCTTCAAACCTTCCTTAACTTTAACAACAAGAGACTAGCATTTTCATCAAACTTTTCTTTAGTCTCACATGCCTAGTTTTGGATTAGTCAACAACCCTAAATGCAAGTAATCATAACTTAGAAAATGTAATGTATAAATATATGAAAATGATACACAATGTTATTCAGTGTGTTTTATGAAATTCCTCTAGGTTTCATTACTTGGAACCTCTCAGAAAAGGAGTTATAGAAAAAATGGCATACCTTGCTGAATTGTGGCTTATTCTAGAGAGCGACCTTGTAGAGTGTTCCCTGCATGAAATATTAGTTGAATTGATCTAAAAATGTTACAAAGAATACTATAGAATGTACCCTAACCAATACATTTGGTCTCACTAAATTTGGATCTATTATGAAGAAGATATGACGTTTTTACTTGAAACACCTGTTTTTGACTAGTTTCAGGACTAGCCACAACCCCTATTTTCCACGGAGTGTAACTCCCAAAATTCAAAGACCCACAAGCTGATTTTTTTAACAAAGATAATTGGGTATGTTTTCTCAATGAAATACCAATTTCGCAGTTTGAATCATTATATAAAAAATGTTATAGTGAAAATGGTGAGATGACATGTAAATAACATACCTTAGAAAGCACCATCAAAAGAATTTATCCTTCCTTGCATTTCGGCCATCTTTTCTTCACCTTCCCTCAGAAATTTGGCTTAGATATCCTTGGTTACCTTAGAAACCTATAGACATTCAATATTCTCAAGTGTGATTAAAATTATAGATCCTTTCCTCTTATATATACTCTCCAAGTAGCTTCCTTAAAAACATCTTCTAAGTCACTTGGCCCACTTTCCTTATTTTAGGGTTAACCCACTTCTAATTTATCCGTTAAATTTATTATTGAAATAATTTATTTTGTATTCAATTTTAATTGTAATACACTCATCACTTCACTTTATTATTTACCTTTTAAAATCTCTTAAACCACTTTGACTACTTTGACCTTTTGGGGCTTCTAGATGACATATGAGGGTCCTCCAACTTCGTAAGGCCATAACTCTCGAACCATGAGGATTTATGTGAAATTCCACATACCATCAGAAATGGAATGACATTTACTATCCATATAGAATAGTATTACCTTCAAATATAGAAAAAATGATACTGCTATCCATCAAACAAACTCGGGTCCATTACCCAACCCTAGGTTCTCCAACTTCACATGGTCATAACTATCTAACCGTGAAGAGTTATGTGACGTTCTACATACCACCAGAAATGGCATGACAAGAACTATCCATATAGGATAGTTTCCCTAAAAAAATCACTGTCCTTCATGTCATTATTCCACAATTAAGCATGGGTTCTCTTACTTCGCAAAGCGTCTTCCCATGAGGGATTTCACCATAAGGGGACCACTTTGGAGTTCATCCATATTTACTTCTTATCAACCATGAAAAAATAATAATGAGTAATATTTACATCAAACAATCTTGGGTCCATTACCTAAACCTTTGTGCTACAGAGCGTTCTTCAAGGGTTGACATCAATGACAACCAACCTTAATCAACAACTATATCTATCCATCATTAGGGTGCGTAAAAGTGTTTTTCACATAGATAAAGCCCTCTTTTTATCATTTTTTAGACCCATGGAACTTGTCCAACCTATGAAAAATATATTTTACTAATTTATCATTAACTTAATATTCATCCTCCCATGTATCACTTATATGTATAAGTGCACATGTAATTATCTATTTAAGATTATAAAATAATGAATTTTACTCACTGAACTCCCACATTTCCTATTTTCACTCCTAAGTGTTTCTTTTATCTTATCATGACTTCCTATTTTAGTGGTACTTTTGGCACAGGTGCATACCTAGGGTTCAACACTTCAATAACGCACCAACAAAATCCCTAACTACTGACCCTTTCGACAATACCTGCGAAGCAGATGAAGTCTCACCTGAGGTAGATGCAAGGGTGGTTATAGGACTCAAGCGCCTGCAACCTAGCTGGGACATAGATCTGTGATCACGATATTCTAGAAAAACACTTAGTAGTTACCATCCATTAGTATTCAACTGCTATTTACTTCGCAGATAAAACCCTAATTATAGAGTAGCGCGACATTCAACCAGATCTAACACATCTAAGCATTTAGCATATGGAAATATATCATATCTAGCATTTATTCACATCACTAAGCACTAATCCATCATATCAAATTCATCTAAACATACATTACCACACTAAGCATAAATCACATGGAGAACATAACAACCATAATACACAAAGCAACCATAACACAGGATATATATGGTTCACCCCCAGCGTGGGGATACGTCCACCAACTCTTCTTCTCTTCTTATTATCTTTTGACAAGATTCTTACATGCACATAGCATAAAAACCCTACTCCGCAAAGGACAGGAGATCTGTGCACACCTCGCTATATCCTCTTTCCCTAGGTTACAACATCGATATTTTCACAGTCTGTCCATGAAGCACTATAGATGATCTTCACTTAGCTCCACAAGTCTCAACATACACTGAGCACAAAGATTCTTACAATCACTTGCACTTAGAACATTGGCCTCATTAACCCCCCTACTTACTTCTCCTAGTAATCTATTCATACATTAAAAATGATCCTAAACATGGGTAAACTCATGGGCCGACATCCCCATACCCGTTACAGAAGCCCAAACCCAAAAGTGCTCTAAAAAGGGGCTGAGATCTTGTGATCTCCGATTTGACTTGTGCTCCACCTTCGACTAGCCTGTCGAAGTCCCAAAATAGGTCAAACATGACCAAGGATCTACAAAACTTAGTCAAGGACCAACAAGCCCCCAACAATCACCTGTGACTCATCTCGAGTCACTCAGATTTGGGTAAGTTTGCCTCAAAAGCCTCAATATTTTCTCGAGCCACTTCAACTCGTTGATTCGCTACAGCCTTTTGCTTTGCAAACTCTTGAATAGATGCCTCGTTACAGGTCCCTCCAAGTGTTGTTCTACTGAAGTGATGACTTGTTCCATCTCTGCTCCTCATCCTTCAATTTCCTCAAAAAGTAGGCAGGCTACATCTTGGACTGTTTGGAGCTTCCGAGTCACTTCCATGACTTTTCTTTGTATGGCATGGACCTGTTGTTGAGCCATTCACTGTTATTGGGATATTTTCATTCTCTCAACTGCTGATAGGATTTTCAACTGCGCTTGTATTGTTGTTGCTTGTTGCTTTTCTTCCTGGAGCTGTGACTCTAGTGTCTTTAGTTCAGGATCCTCTATAAGGTGCTCATAATTCTATGCACTTCGACTGCTAAGTGGTTTACATTCCAAGGATAAGGCATTGACTCTATGGACTGCGCTTCAGGTGGCTTCTTCTCTCTGGTCTTGCACTTCTTGCAGAGTGCTTGACACTATTTGTAGCTCTATTTCTGCTACTCTCTGTTGAAGCTACTGGATAGCCTCAACAAGATTCATGACTTGATTCTCCACTAGGTCTTCCTCCATCTGTTCCAAGACTGTCATAGAACAAAGTGCTCTATTTACTGCTTATTTAACACTGACCTCCTCTGTGAGAAGTTTTTCTTTCTCCTGTTGGATTTGCGCTCTCTCTTCTATGAAATTGGTTTGGAGGTTGTCCTTCTCCTGTTGTGCAACTCGACATTGCTCTATCACTTCCTATTGTGCTTTCTTCAATGCCTCTGTGGTCCTTTCTTTTTATTCTTGGATAAGACGAAGGTGAGATTCAATCGCATAAACTATTTTGCGAAGTTGGGTATGCTCATCTCCCAGCTCTGTTTCTTCTGATAGCGGGGTCACAATGGACACTACACGACTAGAATGAAGGGATTGATGTACACCTCGCAGCTCTGTTTCAATTCTTTCATATATGGTCTCATGTTTTTCTTCATTGCATTGTATAATATCTTCTAAGGTATCTGAGACAACAACGATGATTAGGTCTATGTCATCCACCATAAGTACAGTCTCCATATTGGGCTTGCTAGCTTTGGAATTCTTCTGTGAAGAAGGTTTTGTGGGGGAAACCTTTATTTTCTTGGAGGCCTCGGCCTCATCAATGGGATCCCTAGGCATTGTTACTTTGCCTTGCTTCTGCTTGTCTTCTTCCCCATTGTTCTCTCCTTTGTCTACTTTATCATTACCTCCTCCTCTTGGTGACTCTAAAGCAGTTTCATCTGATACACTATTAAGCTCCTGTGCCTCTTCTTTCTTCTTCCTTCTGCTACTACTAGGTGCATCGTACTCTTCATGAGTAACCATTGGAATTTCTATTAGGCCAGGGTCAGATAGTTTGGCCTGGTCTACTGGGATAAGGAACTCTACGACCCATTCCTTATTGATTTCTTCCATGTCCTCTTCTGTAATCTTATAATAGGACTGAAGCTCTTCTTTACATTCGTCTGTGTGTACAGTGATATAAATGAAATGACTATCTGCGCAAAACTTCGCCATTGGCCTGACCCTATGAAGGGTTTTCTGTGTTATATGAGGGAAGGACTCAATAGCCCTTTTCAACTGCAGGTAGTATCCATGGAACACCATGTTCAATTGCCATTGTTTCCCCATATCGCTCGAATACCAGAGCATGGTGAACTTCGTCGCTAGAGGTTCAAATGGCTCAATGTCAGGGAAGGTCACTCCTTTCAGCATCTCCCAAGCAACAAACACGATGAGGATCAACAACCAACTAAAATGGAACTCATAGCTCTGATCCTAAGCTTTGCAACAATCCAATTCTAATCATTTGATTAGGTAACTAGCCCAGTTCATTTGGAGTCCTTCCACACATTTTTTGGTGAGGTCAATGACAAACCCTGTGACCTGCATGGGTTTGTTCTTCCTTACTAACTTACCAACAATCAACTGTCAAGCAAGGTTTACTGTGCCATTCTGAATGGAGGCTACCTTGTAACCTTGCGTCCCCTTCTCCACATTGTCATAGGTATATTTAATCCTCTGTGCCAGGGCATAGTCTATAGCCTTTCTTGGGTAAAAGTATTGTGGTTCTGGTCTTTGCATACTTACTCCAGTGATCATATGGATCAGTGCCAGATCGATGGTAATGCATCTATCCATCCATATATAACCACCATGGAAGCACAATAGCGGGATTTTAATGCACACATTAACCTCCTGATGCCTTCCAAAATGGGGTATCTTCATTACGTTCAGAGCAGTGGATTGCACGATGTTCATGGTCCACAGTTGGGGAATGACTTTCGATTTCTTTCCCTTTGTCTTGGTCAAATATTTGTGAGGTGAGAGCATGTCATAGCTCTTGTGGTCGCCTAGATTATATTCGTTGATCTTTAATGTCATAATCTTCTCCAACTATGGTTTAACTGCGTGTATCCCCTTCGGGGGGTATGTTGTAATCAAGGTGTAGTCAAATTCCCTTGGGACACTATCACGACTCACCACACCGGCCATGGGTGGGATGTATTCGAGCAGGATGGATGGGATTAACTTCTCATTCGCCAAGTCATCACAATACTTGGTTCTTTTCTTGGCCACAACTCGGGATTGTCCAGATCTATGGGTAGTCGATGGAGAGGCATGCACTCCTCTTGTCGATGAATCTTGAACTCCTATGATCATCACCTTCTCAGCCATGAGGTCAATTAGATTTTCTTCGATGGAATTTTCTATTACGCTAATGTCTTCCGACATGCACACTCAAGATCGGGTATCTCAGGTTGATGAAAAAACACTCACTGCAATATAACAGGATGTGAAGTCTCAATGAACACAGTGCGGTAGTAGTCAGCTCTCTGTGAGCTCGAAAAATCACTATTTGCAAAAGTTTTCTCGTTGCAACGTTCAACTGGATAAATAGACAATGTCATAATGGTTCCTTTCAACGAGTCGAAAAAGAATTAACTAATGCGATTCCATTTGTTATGGTGTGGTCCCAATGGTCCAATGGAGATATTTTGGGCCATAACTTCTTTCCTAACCATTCGAGAGCATTGATTGAACGGTCATAATACTTCCAATGGTCATATTGATCTATCATGGTGAAGTGCTAATCTACATTGTACTGATATTTCGACGAAGTTCAAGTTCTGGAAACCTTCATTCTGCAAAGTTCTCTCTGGAGCTTCTTGCAATTTTTCTAACTTTTCTTTCTTCTTGTTGATCTTTAGCCTTCTTTCCTATAATCTAAGTTACTGGGTTTCTTTTTCCATTTTGATTCTTATCTTCTCTTGGCATAGTAACTTAGCATTGTTGATGATCTTTCATAGGGTTCAAGGGTGATACTTCTTCTCTGTCTGGGGTAGGTTCTCTACTTTCTTGTATGGACAAGTCTTCCAAGTCTATCTGTGTTCTGTCAGCTTCAACATCCGAGTCTCTAATCCTTAGTAACCTCGACTTGTTCTCATTTTCTTCTATTAAGTGTGCTATTCTCCTAGTCATAAAATCCTTTAATTCTTGCTTTTTCTATTCTAGGGCTTCCTCTTCTCATTTTCTTTGACTCTGATATTTCTCAATCCAAAATTTTCCTAGAAAAATAGAAAACGGGGCACTATCCTCAACAAATTTAATGACCTCAAATTCTTCCTCTATCGAAGTTCCATGAGCACACACAGATGTCTAGGTAATTCTTCCACATACAGTTATTAGCTTTCCTCTAAATAATCCTATTCCTCCCAAAGAAGGAATTAGATCAGGCTTTCCCAAAACTTCCCAAGTTCTTTATGTCATGCTATTCACTTATGTTTCCTCATCTAGAACACAATCTATGTTGAAGCCTCCAATTCTTGCTTCTATGCACTCTTTCTCTTTTAAGATCTCTGATAGATTGGTATCTCTGTGACTATTTAGGGTTTCTTTCATCTGCAATAATACAATCTCTGATTCTTTCTGTGAGTCTGTCATAGTCTTAGTCTCTTGGATTTTATTTTGGTTTTATTGTTCCATATTCATTCTTTCAAGCTTAGCGATCATTCTAGGGAAATCCAAAACTTCATGGTCCATATCTCTATAACAAAGACAACTAGTTCTTCTACCAGGGAATTCCTTATCAAGATGTCATGGTCTTCTGCAGCTGTACCAAAGGGTTAATCCTCTCTTTCTCTTAAATGATCCCCATCCTTTCCTGTACTACGCATTAGGGTTATAGTAAGTAGCCTACAAAAAATTCTTTCTAGGATCTTGCATCCAATTGTTAGTCCAAAAAATGTTTCTATGCATAGGAATAACATATCTTTCACTATTTCTATCAGATCTACTCATATCAAATCCTCTTTCTTCTAATTGTACACTGGTTTTTAGACTAGGACCAAATCTATCAAACATACCTAGATTCATACTTTCGAATAAATTTTTTTCACTTATCTTACTTTCAGCAGAGCACAAAGCTTTCAGAACTTAAAAATTTTCTCTCTTCTTACCTTTTTCAGAGCACCAAGCTTTCAGATCTTAACAATTTTCTCTCTTCTTACCTTTTTCAGAGCACCAAGATTTCAGATCTTACCTCTTTTCTTCAGATTGGACTTTTCTTCTTAGTATAGAGCTTCGCAAATCAAGCAACAGATATATGCACAGAGATTTCTCTTTTCCTCAGTTCCCAACAATCATAGTTTCAAGTCCCGACAACAGAACCATTTGTTGGCACAAGGACAGACCCAGGGTTCAACGCTTCAACAATGCACCAACAAAAACCCTAACTATCGACCCTTTTGGAAACACCTGCAAAGCACATGAAGTCTCACCTGAGGTAGAGGCAGGGATGGTTGTAAGACTCGAGTGTCTGAAACCTAGCTGGGACACAGATCTGTGATCACAGTATTATAGAAAATAACTTAGTAGTTACCATCCATTAATATTCAACCGGTATTTACTTCGTAGATAAAACCCTAATTACAAAGCATCGCAGTATTCAACCAGATCTAACACATCTAAGAACTTAGAATATGAAAATAGATCATATCTAGCATTTATTCACATCACTAAGCACTAGGCCATCATATCAAATTCATCTAAACATACATTACCACACTAAGCATAAATCACATGGAGAACATAACATCCATAATACATAAAGCAACCATAACACAGGATATACGTGGTTCACCCCCAGTGTGGGGCTACGCCCACCAACTCTTCTTCTCTTATTATTATCTTCTTTTAAGATTCTTACATGCACAGAGCATCAAAACCCTACTCCGCAGAGGACAGGAGATCTGTGCGCACCTCGCAAGATCCTCCTTCCCTAGGTTACATCACCGATATTTTCATAGTCTATGCACAAAGCACTACATACGATCTGCACTTAGCTCTGCAAGTATCAACATACACTAAGCACAGAGCTCCTTACAATCACTTGCACTTATCACATTGGCCTCATTACCCCCCCAACTTACTTCTCCTAGTTATCTATTTATACATTACAAACGGGCCTAAACATGGGTAAACCCATGGGCCGACATCCCCATACCTGTCACATAAGCCCAAACCCAAAAGTGCCCTAAAAAGGGCCAAGATCCCTCCATCTCTGCTTCAACTTGCGATCCTCTTTCGACCAGCCTGTCGAAGTCCCAAAATAGGTCAAAGATGACCAAGGATCTCCAAAACTTGGTCAAGGGCCAACAGGTACACATGGAGTTACTTGTCTTAGTTATTTATTAACTCACTATAAGTTCTCCCAAACCCACTTTTTATTTTCCACAATTCAATTTGAATGTGAATTCTTGTTTCTATTTCTTCTTCTTGAGTTAAGGTTGCACTAGTAATTAGTTTTTACTAATTAATAACTAACTTCATTTCATTTCACCCACATTCTCTTAACTATATGAATTATTCTTAGTAGTTTTAATTAATTAAATCTTCCTTCATATTATGATATACTAGTTGATATATATTTTTATTTATGCTGACACTAATTTAATTTAATCTCTCTGTTCGAAATGTAGTGCATACTACATGATTGTTTTCTCATAAATAAAAATGCATATTAAATAATGTTGTTTGATACATGTGAATTAAATTTCCATTTCAATGTCAAATTACTAGTTCATTAAAGATAACTATAAATGTGTTGAAACTGCACAGAATAGATCTAGATAAACAATAATACACACATTTTTAGAGATAATTGGAGAAGGAAGAAGAAGGAGAGAAAGAATGGAATAATTCTCATTAATCGTTGTGAATAATGAATAATTTACACATGATATATTCTGTATAACTCATTGAGTTAAAATTGAGGTGAAACAAGTCGTCATAGTGGTGGTATAGAGTGATCTGGACACACACCAACACTTACGGGAGTAAACTGCCACCTATTATAGTCTCTCAGGCAGTTACGGGAGTGAACTGCCACCTAGTTGAGTTAACTAGTCAACTAGTCTTCAGTTAACTGACTGAACAGTGAGTAGTGAGGATTTAACTCAGGGAATCAAGGCTAATGAGCCACTTTGTTGATGATCCTAAGGCAAGGTTGAACTAGCATGGTGATGATCCCAATGTTTCATGGTGATGATCCTAATGCAACATATAAACTCAACTCAACTAGTCAAACTGAATTGTCAACTGAAAGAGAATATTCTCCAGGTGGAATATTCTCCCCTAAAATATAGGAGACTGGATAATGAGTAATTATGAATAATAAACAAGGAATAACCTTAGGAAAAAGAAATCCTAGGTATGTGTGGAGTAACTCCAACACCCCACCTGAAAATCACTATGGTGAAAATAAAGATTGGGTCCTGGCAACGAGGCCATGTTAGGTACCCAAATACAAAAGATACACTGAAAATAAAGTGAGGAAAGAGGGAAAACCTCATGGAAAACCCCTCCCCTCAAGTTACAATGTATGTAAAAAGAAGAACTACAGTTGCTAGGCAACTGTTTCCTTCACTCCAAGACGACCTTGTAGAGAATGAAATTTTTTCTCAGTGAAGGTCTTGGTGAAAATGTTTGCCGTCTATTTTGCTAAAGGATAGAACTGTAAGTCAATGATCCCCTTGTGTACTAAGTCCTGGATGTAGTGCATGTGGATCTCTATGTGCTTCGGCCGCTGCCTCTGAATTGGATCTCTACAAAACTTCAAAGTGCTTTGGTTGTCACACCAGATGACAATCGGCCGATGAAACAGAATGCCCAACTTAGTGAGAAAATGTTGTAGCCACATAGCCTGAATGATTATGTTAACTACCCCTCTATACTTTGCCTTGGTTGAAGATAGAGAAATGGCAACTTGCTTCTTGCTCGAGCAACAGATAGGCCCGAAACCAAGACTGAGTGAGTAACCAGATGTGGACTTACGATCAATGCTATTGCCAACCCAGTCAGAATCAATAAACCCAATGAGATATAATGTAGAATCTGTTGCATAATGAATCCCAAACATGATGGTTCCCTATACGTATCAAAGGATATGCTTTTCAACCTTCCAATGTACCTCATGTGGCTCCTGCATGAACATGGAAACTGCGCTAACTTCATTGGAGAGGTCTGGTTTGGAGTGTGTGAGATACAACAAGCTCCCCACTAGCTGTTTGTATAGTGTGTTGTCAACCAGTGGAGTCTCCCTGCCATCCTCAAGTTTGACTCCTGATAGGAAAGGTGTTGGAGCAGACTTGCAGTCTGTCATGTGAAATATCTCAAGGAGATCTCGTGCATACCTGGCCTAAGACAGTTTGATGCCTGATGTATCCTGACTAATCTCAAGGCCAAGGAATAATTGTAGTAGACCCATGTCTGTCATCAAAAACCTGTCATGAAGAATCCTCTTGACTCCAGCAATCGCTGAAGTTGAGGAACTGATGATCAACAAATCATCAACATACAGAACTAAAAGTTGAAGTGAATCAGTCGTCCTGAGCATGTATACATTCAGGTCTGATTTACAATGTACAAAGTTCTGTGACAACAGGTAGGAGTCCATATTGGCATACCATTCCCTCGGAGCCTGCTTGAGGCCATAAAGTGACTTCTTCAGTCCACAGACCAAATATGAGTCCTGCATAAATCCCTGGGGCTGCTCCATGTAGATCTCCTCAAAGAGATCACCGTGAAGAAATTCATTCTTCACATCCATCTGATGGACTTCCCATCCATTGGCTTCCACAATGGAAAGTGCCAATCGTATGGAATCCATCTTCACTACTGGAGAGAAGGTTTCATCATATTCAATACCATGAACCTACTAACAACCTTTGGTGACAAGCCTAGTTTTGTATCGGTTGATCTATCCATCTGCTGCACTCTTGGTCCTGTAGACCCATCTGCATTTGACAAGTTTCCTCCCAGAAGGAAGGGGAACCAGATCCCAAGTTTGGTTCTCAAGGAGGGAGTTGTACTCCTCTTGCATGGCAGATTCCCAAAAGGAATTTCTAGCAGCCTCGCCATAAGACTGTGGATCTGAATACTGAACCAAGAAAATATTCCTCGAAGGCAATGGTTTAGTGGAAGTGAGTGCAACATGAGGCTCCTCAAAATCATATTGAGTCCTCCTAGTATTGGTTGTATCACCGACGAGATCCCCTGCATCCTGAAGAGTAGTCTATGCCCACTTGGACCTCTTCTCTAGTTCTGCAACTGCATCTGGATGCTCTGACTCTGCATCTGAATGTACTAAATTTGAATTTGAATTTGAATCATCTGAGTCCTCTGAATCAGAACTCTCTTCTGAGGAAGAGTCATCATGTGCATTCTCATCATCTCGGATAGGTGGAAAAATGAAGGTGTCTGCATGCAGCTGCTGATGTGCATGCGAGACACTTTCCTCGAATTGGACACTATGCTCAATGATGAGTCGATCCAAGGAAAGATAAATAAGTTGATATCCCTTCACACTGTTCGGGTATCCAACAAAAATTCACTCAGTGCTATGTGGATCAAATGCCTTCCACTTTTCAGAGGGAATCCAGGCCCATGCACGTGAACCAAAAATGTGAAAGTGGGTCACTTCCAGTTTGAGGCCGCTCCAAGCCTCGTAGGGGGTCTTATCCTTGAAAAATATATGGGGATACCTGTTTTGAATGTATGTTGCACAGTTAATTTCTTCATCCCATAGTATCTGTGGTAGTGACTTTGCATGAAACATGCAAGATGCCATCTCCTTTAGAGATCTATTTTTCCACTTAGCAACTTTGTTTTGCTATGAAGTGTAGGGAACTGTATCCTACAATTGAATCCCTACCTCATGACAAATATTATGAATCTCATGATTCACATACTCTCCCTCGTTATCAGTTCATAGGACTTTGATATTCTTTCCGGACTGTGTCTCAACCAAAGCTTTGAAATCTTTGAGGTGTTGAAAGACCTTGGATTTTTTCCTGAGAAAGTAGATCCAAGTAAAACATGAGAAATCATCAACAAAAATGAGAACAAACCTCTCTTTGTTGATTGATGGATGTGGAAAAGGAACTATGGATCAGATCTAAATGTGCGGAAGCTCACTGAGACTTTCCTTTGTCAAATTTCTCTTGAGGGTGTTTTCCAAGAACACATCCCATACTCCCTTGGAGAAATGGATGTCCGGTAAACAATCAACTATTTTTTTCTTTCCAAGTTGTTGCATGTATCTGAAATTCAAATGTCAAAGCCTTTCGTTCCATATCCTACTACTTTCATCAGCATGAGTAAGCAGTAAAGATGAATTAGGTTCAATGAATTCAAAAAATGTATACAATCTAGACTGGTGATTTACCTCATCGGTAACAACCTTGGAGTTCATTTGCATGTCATAGATGTCCGTGGAATTTGGTGTGAATATGACTTTCTTTGCGGTGCCATAATTCATCATCTGATACACGGAGAGAAGGTTGATAGAAAGCTTGGGAACATGCAACACGTTCACGAAGCTTCCATTGGTGAGTTCAATCCTTCCTTTGCCAGTAACTTTGACATAAGATTTGTCCCCCATCAAAATAGGAGGACCTTTGCATGCATCCAAAGAACAATAGACTGCTTTTGAAGCAGCCATGTGATGTGATGCTCTTGAATCTATGATCCAAGCATCGAGAGAGCAGTTGATTGCAATCAAGGCATGGCTAGAATTGCCTTTCTTGGAATTCAAATCTTTTGGCTTCTTCTTCTTTTCACCCTTGGGGATGCGATCTCCAAGGTCGCTTTGATGAAGTATCTGAGACATCATATCTATTTTTTTTTGCAAGCATGCAGATTTTGAATGGAATCCTTTGTGATAGTACGTTCATTTCTCTCCTTTTCTTCTCTTTTCTCATTTGGATCCAGAGGCATCGGTGAAGGGTTTTGTGTACCCTTCCTTCTTCGTATGTGCATGAGATTTCCACTTATCTTTATCTTTATATTTCTGATATTTTTGTCTTCCATCATGCATAGTGAGTGCATGCTCCCTTGCTCCTTTGATTGCACCCATGCTGATGAGCTTGTTTTTCTCTTGTGTCAAGGATTCGATAAAGTCCTCAAGAGAAGGCATCTTCCAGGTGGCTCCAGAGGTGAATCTCATAGTATGGAATGTATATATGAATACACAAAATTCATGGCCAAGCTTGGAGAGAATGGTGATAACCATTTGTTTCTCCTCTGTTGATTTATCAACCTCGCAAGCTTTGAGTTGCGACAGTAAATCCTTGAATTTTGTAAAGAAATATTAGATATTGTCAAAGATTTTTGGATCCAATGTCAAAAGCTCCACCTCTAGCATGTGTCCCCTCGTCTCATCTTGTTTTCCAAAGAGCCCTTCAT
Source organism: Picea sitchensis (assembly GCA_010110895.2). Lineage (NCBI taxonomy): Eukaryota > Viridiplantae > Streptophyta > Pinopsida > Pinales > Pinaceae > Picea > Picea sitchensis. The sequence goes on along the minus strand of SNQJ01S0003712.1, from coordinate 123,448 downwards.
ATATTTTCCAGGCTTCATTGGGAGTTTTATAGGAAGATATGTGAAAAAGGAGATCGAGAGAGATAAGACTGCAAATTGTTCCGAGTGCCTCATCCATGCGATTTAAGTACTTGGATTTTTCTGTGGCTGATGTCGGCTTTGTATTTGTATTCATGGTTAACCTATACAACCCTCTGGATTAGAGATGTATGGTTATTTTCTCCTTCCATGAAAAATAGTTGTAAGGTGTAAGAATGAATTCTTTTTGGAATTCCATCTTTCCGCTGTCTTCAATCTTTTGTACCTGCAAAAATTTTGGTGTAGATTTTTCTTAGTAGTCTATCGGCTCTGATACCATTTAAATGTATTGAAACTACATAGAATGGATCTAGCTAAACAATAATACACACATTTGTAGAGATAATTTTAGAAGGAAGAAGAAGGAGAGAAAGAATGGAAGAATTTTCATTAACCGTTGTGAATAATGAATAATTTACACATTATATACTCTATATAACTCAATGAGTTTGACTTGAGGTGAACCAAGTTGCCATAATGGTGGTCTAGAGTGATATGGACACACACCAGTAGTTACGGGAGTGAACCGCCACCTAGTTGAGTTAACTGGTCAACTAATCTTCAATTAACTGATTGAACAATGAGTAATGAGTAGTTAACTCAGGGAATCAAGGCTAATGTGCCACTTTGGTGATGATTCCAAGGTAAGGTCGAATTATCATGGTGATGATCCCAATGTTGCATGGTGATGATCCCAATGCAACATCTAAACTCAACTCAACTAGTCAAACTGAATTGTCAACTGAAAGAGAATATTCTTCAGGTGGAATATTCTCCCCTAAAATATAGGAGAATGGATAATGAATAATTATGAATAATAAACAAGGAATAAACTTAGGCAAAAGAAATCCTAGGTGTGTGTGAAGTAACTCCAACAATAACAAGGGTTCCATGTATCTCATGCCCTTCAAGAATTACCTTATTGTATTTTCAATGGTGTCATGATTTACATTCCCTTCAAGTATCAAATTTTTTGTCATGCGGAAATGGAACAACAATAGAAATAATGTGAAATCATATTTGTTTACATTTGTTTAGTGGATAATTGTCATTTAATAATAAGGTTATCACTTTATTGTACACCCCTCAACTAATCCTTGTGAGTGACATAGTCAAAGACCTACCCTCACGGAAATGTGCAACCTTGGAGTAAAAGAGTCGCTAGATTTTCAACTTAGGCCATGGAAGGAGTGCTAATAGGTGGATACATGAACATAACCCTCCTTTTATTATGGTACTAAGTATGTTTCCCATATAACCCCATTATCGATGTGTGGATTGATCAATAAGCATGTTCCCTATGCCTCCACACACTACAACAAAAGCATTAGTATAATCCAAAATTCAAATATAACATAATCCCATAAATTTTATTCTTCCCTAAATCAATCTATATTCCAATGAAATGTTGATGCAATCTTGCGTTAATGCACCCCTATGGATTATTTTCACACTAGGAAAAGCATCAATAGCATCCGCAAATTATTGTATTCACATTTTCATTTTGAATTATCTGAATCATAGAAATTAATATCATCAATTGCATCATATTAATACATATTTAATTCATTCTTGATATCATATAAACTTGTAATAAGTCATTCAATAGTCAACATTCTAATCTCAATCAAATAATAAAATTTCATGTTTCATCATCACAATATCAATCAATTAACAAGGCCATTTGTAAACAAATTCTCTCAAATAATAAAGTTTAGTATCTCTCTATAGTCAAATAAAATGGATCTTTACATACACCCCTCTTAAAATAAACTCCATCCTAAAGTTCTAAAACAAGTATGGAAATTGTTGACACGTCTAATTTGTGTGCTTCTAGGTAGTGGAACTAGAACTATAGATATCTCATCAGACCTTTACCTTGTCTACCAAGTGAATTCGAATTTGTTGAGTGTGTTGGTCCAAAATGAGGATTGGTTTACCCATCAAGCCCCCCTCATATAAAATCTACAAATAACTTAGATCAATAACATGTGAATAGTCAGAAATAAAATGATGTAATACAAAAACCTGAAAGACATCATGCATATGATTTAACGATGTAGATAGTGGAAAGATGGTATGAAACTAGTCTCTTTCTTTCTAAAAATTCAAAAGTTCCTATGTATCAAGGTGACAACTTCATTCCTTTACATAATTTAATCGAACTTTTTTGTGGTCTCACCCGCAAGAATACTTTATTCTCAACTTTGTAGTTTTAGTCAACTCTATGTGGATTCACATAAATTTTCTGATATCTTGTGCTTCATTTAATATTTTTTTAATTGCCTTTATTTTTTCCTCCATTTCTTTTATTCTAGTCCTATTATCACACAATCTGTTCTTTCCCAAAACCCAAGGCAAGTGGATGCAAGATTTGTGTAATAGGGGGTGACCTATCACTGTCACCTTAACAGGAAACCCCATTATATTTAGGGATATATCAATATGTCCCTAGTGACCTAAAGGGGTGATAATTAAGGCAAGGGTGCAAGAAAATACCCCTCTCATTGGTCACTCAATTCAGAAGGTTCTTAATGGTCTTTAAGCGATGAAGCAAATGATAAAATGAAGTGTAACTAGCTAGGAAAAGACAACCATAAAATATAGCAACTTGCAAGTACAAAGATATGATGTTAATGATTCTAAAGACCATAGACCTTCAAGAAATAAGCTAGCTGATATGAATTTGCAGCAATGCAACAGTTTATAACAACAATTAATATTTATAACAGCCACAAGAGTTATGCCTTGAAAGTGCTTGAAAATGACAAGAAGAAATAACTTTGACTTAGTAGAATGATAAAAACTTGTCACAAGAAATTTTGGCAATGTCTATCTAGCATAAAAATTCAAACATCCAAAACCTAAGGATAATATATGGATGGAGGAGGAGTTGGCTCTTCAAAGCCTCAAACATCCAAACCCTAAGGATAAACTTGCTAGAGTGTAAGCAATTTTAGGCTCTAGCAAAATATCCCTTCCTTAGACTATTGAAAGACAATAGAAGCAACAGTTAACTAGATAATGACTTCTAACGTGCTAGTATTTAGGGCTCTAGAAGTTTACGTAGTTCAAAATTCTCTTGGCAAGGTCTAGCAAATGAAGAGTAAAGAAGTAGCAAATTAAGTACTTTACTCCTAGGGTTTGTCAAGCAAGCAATTTCATAATCTTTAACATGAATAAGAAAATTTACCATAAACCATTCAAATAAAATGAAGAATTGCATGTTTACTTACTTCACCAAGAATAATCAAGCCATCCAACCTTAGAATTCCAAGTAACTTCAGCAAGAAATGATCCAAGTTGCAAATTTTAGCCTCCAAGGGTAAGTGTGCCTAGAATTTCAGCCAATAACAATTAAAGAGGGATCAAATTTCAGTTGACACCACTTGTGTGGTGAGTCATGATAAAAAAATGAGAGTAATTTCTCTCTATTTATACAGTTTCAGTGACCTTTAATTAAAATTAGGTCATAAAAAGGTCGACCTGGCCAAATTACATCAAAAATCCAATTTTTACATAATTGAAAGTAATTAAACCCTAAGATCATTTCTAAGGGTAACGCCATGCCCTTTTAGGGTGGCGTTGAGCCCCTAGGGTGGAACTTTGGGCCCCACATACAAAACGTTTGGCCTCCAAAGGCCCTGTATGATGCCACACGTGCCAACCAACACATAACTACCATCATAAATGCACACCCCAACTCTAGGGTCAAAATGATGACATCATGGGATCTCAAGGGTCAACATCCAGGTGGAAAGGCAAGGTCCCCCTAGGTCTAGATCTGCCAAAGTGTCTCAAGGGGGACATCCTTCTTTCTTCCTGGTGCAAGTATATGGTATCTCTCTACCCCTATTTGGGGTCACATCATCTATCTGTTAGGATTTCATACCCATGGAGGTCCGAGCTAATCATTACCCCATATGTACCTGTCCATTGGGAAAATTCCTGCAGCAACAACACGTATGCCCTCTAGGGGTTCATAAGTCACAAGGATCATACGAATGGCAATCACATATAATAATCAAACTACCCAAACATGTGCATCAAACCCCCCTTTACCTAGATAGATTCTCAAAGGCATTATGTAGTTTAACAAGTCAAGTTTGGAGAGGGTCTCAAGATGTCCTATTTAGTTAATATTCCTTAATTTTGGGGTATTTCCCAGATGAGAGCCAATCTTGGTCATGTAAGTGTGTGTGAGGTAGCGTGGGGTAAGTGTTTGGGAATGGGGCATAGTGATAATAGGGAAATGTAAATCTTACCTATGGGTGCCTTTGTAGAGGGAGAGTTACACCTTGTCATAGATGCCATTCTTTCCTACCCATTGAATTTCTTTTATTCTTAGCTTTATTTTTTTTTATATTTTTCTTTTATTCTTTAAGGGAAGAGTTGAGGTACATTGTCCTATATTGGTGACCATAGGTGACAACATTACCCACAAGAATTTCACGGAGATGATAAGGCTATCTTATGATGAGACCCATTTCCCTTCTCTATGTCACCAAGAGACACTACCCTGGTTTGGTGACCACATAGATGGTAGTGTCATACCACTACATACCCATGGACATAATAGGTAAGATCATGATGAGACCTCCCATCCTCCAACTAATACAGAATAATAGGTAAGCTCATGATGAGACCTCCCATCCTCCAACTAATAGGTTTCCTTTTTCTTACTGAGAATCTTTTTACTGCTTTCTCGAGAATCCCTAGGTGAAGCATCTCAAAGGTTTCATTTTTTATTTTAACTCTTTCTAGCTACTTTTGCCTCTGGACCTTTAGCCCCTTCTTCCCATAAGGCAAGGTACAACCCTTCCTAGTGTGGAAAACCCAAAGCCAGAACAAAGTTAGGGGAAAATGAGAGGAGTAAGGATGGAAAGTGGTAAGTATGGAGGGAATGGACAATGACCTTTCATAGACCCACCCAGTGGAAAACAATCCTAAAGGGAGATCAACTTACTAGAGCATTATGTTACCCTTCCAGGCATGAACAAGTTAAAGAGAATAATTTTGAAGAAAACATTATGAAATGAAGGGGATCTAGTGCAACATATTCAATTGCTTCAATAATCAGAGTGACAGATACCATGATACACAGACTCATTACCTTATGGAGCAAGACTTATTGTTAATTTAGGACTAGGCTGGTGGGATGGATACTGTTGTTGTTGATAGACGGGTTGCATTGAAGAAAAGAGGGTCCCTCTAGGGCCATGCTCAAGTCATCCATCTCTCGAAACTCCATGTCTAGGACATGTGGCCCTCAAGAAATGATCTCCTTAGTTATCCCTAGGATAGGGGATAACATATAGCTCCAACTCATGGGAATGTTCTCACCGTAGAGCGCATGAGAACCTAAACATATTTGGTATGACCTGTATCAGATAGATCTCAACAAAATGCATCAGTAATCTTCAGGGTGGTGATATCACCCCTCGCTCGTATATGATATAATATAAATATGAGCATGCATATATACATAAATGGAAAATACAATGTGAAAAATGAAATTTAATTATTGCTAACATGAAATGCAATGGTATATACAATGGATGCACATGCTTTTCCTACTCCTACTTTGTTATCCACAATTTTGGTCATCATGATGATGTTATGATGATGGAAAATCAAGATCTTCACTATGAACACTTTCCTGAGAAAAGTTACATTTGTCTGCTTCCAGAAATCATACTTTTAAAGGAGGTTTGCGGGCTACCTATATATTTGCCTGCGAGAATGCCTTATTCTCGCAGGCTGCATTAAGATGGGGTGCGAGGGGTTCGCACTGTACCTAACTATCAGGGTGCGAACATCTTATTAAAGAGGAAAAAGATGAAGTTCTCGATCCTTCTAGAAGGGAATCTTCTAGAAGGGTGAGTTGGTATTCGAATGGTTATCTAAGTACTGGTTTTCCTGATATCTTGGGATTGTTCCTATCCAAGTAACTAATCTATTCTCTCCTATATATTGAAGAGAATTCTCATGGAAAATGTTAGAAGCAAACTAGCAAGAGATTGATTGGAGAATTAGTGTAAGATTGTATGAAGGACTGATGCTACAACAGCTAGAGACACCAGCAAGGTCATCAAAAGTGGTTGATTTTCTTCAGACATGAGCAAGTGTGTGTGTCAGAGCAAGGAGCCATCGAAAGGAGATCTACAACATCAAGGCTCAGGTTGTAAGTTTCACTTTCAATTAATATAATACAGTAATATGTCCCTTTCCCATAAAGATGATGTCACTTTATTACATAACTCCTTGATCATATGTATAGATTAGCTATTGAATATATTGATCTTCCTTCACTTCGATTGGTTTATATTGTTGTGATTTGAATGGCACAAGAGCATTGGAGTGGATCTTGGAAAAACAAAGACC
>SNQJ01S0003712.1:95936-116997 GCA_010110895.2 Picea sitchensis | reverse complement strand
TCTTTATGGGAAAGGGACATATTATTGTATTATATTAATTGAAAGTGAAACTTACAACCTGAGCCTTGATGTTGTAGATCTCCTTTCGATGGCTCCTAGCTCTGACACACACACTTGCTCATGTCTGAAGAAAATCAACCACTTTTGATGACCTTGCTGGTGTCTCTAGTTGCTGTAGCATCAGTGCTTCATACAATCTTACACTAATTCTCCAATCAATCTCTTGATAGTTTGCTTCTAACCTTTTCCATGAGCATTCTCTTCAATATATAGGAGAGAATAGATTAGTTACTTGGATAGGAACAATCTCAAGATATCAGGAAAACCAGTACTTAGATAACCATTCGAATGCCAACTCACCCTTCTAGAAGATTCCCTTCTAGAAGGCTCGAGAACTTCATCTTTTTCCTCTTTAAGAAGATGTTCGCACCTTGATAGTTAGGTATAGTGCCAACCCCTTGCACCCCAGCTTAATGCAGCCTGCGAGAATCAGGCATTCTCGCAGGCAAATATATAGGTAGCCTGCGAACCTCCTTTAAAAGTATGATTTATGGAAGCAGACAAATGTAACTTTTCTCAAGAAAGTGTTCATAGTGAAGAGCTTGATTTTCCATCATCATAACATCATCACGATGACCAAAATTGTGTATAACATACTTACCTATACTTACCTGTCAAATGCTAAGTATAAGCATACGACAAGTACAACCATGCTAACAATGTATCATAAGACCAACCTCTGTGATTCATCATAAACCAAAAAAATGAAAAGTTAAGAACAAGATAAACATGAGTTAGATCATGTATAATATCATCGAAAATCATAAAGTCTACCTCATAGAGGCGGGAGGGAGGGAAACAATTATGCCAAGTCACACTTCTAGTAAAATGCTCAATCCATCTTAGAAAGGGATCATGAAAAATCAAAGGCTCAAAAGACTTAATCAAAGAGTCCGAAGGTTGGTTACCTTGGATTTCATCACATCCTGGGGTCTGGGAAGGGACTAGAAAGAACCTAGAGGATAATCAAAAAATTTCTAAGGGAAATCTGAAAGATTAAAATAATAAACTTATTCTTAAGTTACTCAACCTACCCTTGAATTCTAAAAGAATAATTTTCCCCAGAGAAATTTCAAGACAAGGGACATGTTTCCAAACTACCCCCTTGGTGACATAGCGAGGTAAAGTAATTGAAGGGAGATGGAAAATATTGTCACAAGGATCCTTCTCTGGGAAAGAAATGTCCTCACATTTATCAATATCTGAGCACAATTATGGTTGATAATCTTCTTCATGGAATACATTCTTGCTCTTCCTCATGGGATTGGAAACCTCCATTAGGATACTTCTCCTCAACCTATTGTTGGTCGATGACTTGTTCCCTTCTTTCCTTAGATTTATTAACAAATATTTCAAGGGAAACTAATCTTTCCAGACTAAGAGCATCTTGAGCATCTTTGGGGTCATCAACTTTAGTTTATGGAGTAAAGAGGTGTTCTCCCTTGAACAAGGAGATATTTTCCTCGATTTGTATAGCCATGTGATAAGATTCTTCAATTTTTCTTGTCCCCTTTTTACTGAGGAGAAACCCTAAATTCACTAAGAGTGCATTGGTATAGAGGTAAGCGAGGTACTTGTCTTCAGGGTGATGGCTTCTAGGAATTTGGTGTAGCGAATTCACAAACCTGGTATGGAATTCTGTGAAAGTCTAGTTCTGATTTTGTTTCATGTGTTTGAGTATTTTAATCAACATGTGGATATATTTTATTTTAGTATTCCCTATTTTGATAAATGTTTCTTCTAATTGGTCCATAAATGTAATGCTGACATCAGGGAGACCTTCATACCATTTCCTAGAATTTCCATGAAGAGTGGCAGAGAAACGTTTCATTGCCAAATCTTTAGAATCATCACTAATAGGGTGGAGTTGAAAGAAATCCCAAACATTATCCATGTGATCTTCGATTATAACCCCATCATTACCAGTGAATCTAGGGAGCCACTTTTCATATCTCGGAGGCATTTGTCGAGGGTAACCCAAAATTTTATTCATATCTATGGGTTTAAAATTACCTGGGTCCCATTGAGAGGCCATGGTTGGCTTTGTAATTAGTGGAGTCACTAGATAATCCTTCTATGGATCATCAAAGGTAAAAGAGGGAATCAACCTCAGTGGAGTCACCATGTAAGCTTTGTGAAGTAAAGGCTTTGGATAAAGGCTTATCAAAAAAGTGTCATTCAAGGAAAATTGACTCGATGTTCCTCAGAAATGGCACCAAAATGTTATCACACAATCTATACTTTCCCAAATACCAAGGCAAGTGGATGCAATATTTTCAGATCAAGGAGTGACCTATCACTACCACCTTAACAGTAAACCCCTTTCTATTTACAGATACACCCAGATTTACCCCAAGGGAGACATCCCTAGTGACCTAAAGGGGTGATAATTAAAGAAAGGATGCAATAAAATCCCCCTCTCATTTGTCACTCAATTCATAAGGTTCTTAATGGTCTTTAAGGGATGAATAAAATAGTAAAATGAATTGTACTTGCCCAGAACAAGAAAACAAGAAAATATAGCAGCTTGCAAGTAAAAATATATGATGTTAGTGCTTCTAAAGACCATAGAACTTCAAGAAATAAGTGAACTGATATGAGTTTGCAGTAATGCAACAATTTATATCAAAAATTAATATTTTATAACAACCACAAGAGTTATGCCTTGAAAGTGCTTAAAAATGACAAGAATAAATAACTTTGACTTAGCAGAATGATAAAAGTTTGTCACAAGCAAGTTTGGAAATGTATAGCTAGCATAACAAGACAATTTTGTAGAGAATTTGCTGCAGTTAGATGGCTGTAGAAATATTTTGCAACAAAAACAATTTCTAATGGTCAAAAGTGAAAGAAAACACCATACAAAGTTATCACTTATCTAGTAGATTGATTATCAATTGTCAAAATTGAATTTTGGATGAGTTAAGTGCAAGTTATGTAGGAAAATGTATCCAATCGATGTATGTTAGTATGGTTGTAGAAAATATTTGAAACAACATGAAGTTAACTAAGGATTTAATGTATTTTAGGGTTAGAAAATGTTAGTAAAATATTAGAGGAAGAAGGTTTGAAAGTTTTTTTGATCAATCAATCACTATAGTGAGTAGACTAGTGCCTTTATAGGGTAATGGAGTCTATAGATGATGGTTTTCTCTTGGAAGAAATGACACAATGATTATATTTACCTAAGGATAAGAGATGGATGGAGGAGGTGTTGGATCTTCAAGGCCTCAAACATCCAAACCTTAAGGATAAACTTGCTAGAGTGTAAGCAATTTTAGGCTCTAGAAAAATCTCCCTTCCTTAGAATATTGAAATATACTAGAAGCAACAATTGACTAGATAATGACCTCTAAAGTGTGAGTATTTAGGGATCTAGAAGTTTACCTAGTTCAAAATCCTCTTGGAAAGGTCTCAAAAATGAAGAGTAAATAAGTAGAAAATTAAGTCCTTTACTCCTAGGGTTTGTCAAGCAAGCAATTTCATAATATTTAACATGAATAATAAAAATTACCATAAACCATTCAAATAAAATGAAGAATTGCATATTTACTTACTTCACCAAGAATAATCAAGCCATAAAACCCTATAATTCCAAGTAACTTCACCAAGAAATGATCCATGTTGCAAAATTTAGCCTCCAAGAGAAAGTGTGCCTAGAATTTCAAAGAATAACCATTAAAGAGGGACAAAATTTTAGTCCACACCATTTGTGTGGTAAGTCATGATACAAAAAGAGAGTAATTTATCTCTATTTATATAGTTTCAATGACCTTTAATTAAAATTAGGTCATAAAAAGGCTGACGTTGCCAAATTACATCAAAAATCCAATTTTTACATAATTGAAAGTAATTAAACCCTAAGATCATTTCCAAGGGTGACGTCATGCCCTTCTAGGGTGGCGTTGAGCCCCTAGGGTGGAACATTGGGCCCCACATGCAAAACATTTGGCCTCCAAAGGCCTTGTATGATGCCACGCGTGCCAACCGACACATAACTTCCCTCATAAATGCAGACCCCAACTCTAGGGTCAAAATGATGACATCATGCGCTCTCAAGGGTCAACGTCCAGGTTCAAAGGCAATATCTCCCTAGGTCTAGGTCTTCTAAAGTGTCTCGAGGGGAACATCATTCTTTCATCTTGGTGCAATTCTATGGTATCTCTCTGCCCCTAGTTGGGGTCATAACATCCATATGTTCGGATTTCAAACCCATGGAGGTTTGAGATAATCATTCCCCCATATGTACTTGTCCACTATTAAAAGTCCTACAACAAAAACAAGTATGCCCTCCACAATTTCATAAGTCACAGGGATCATAGAAATTTCAATCAAATCTAATAATCAAATTACCCAAACATGTGCATCAAACCCCCCTTTTCCCAGACAAATGCTCAAAGACGTTATCTAGTTTAACAAGTCAGGTTTGGAGAAGGTATCAGGGTGTCCTATTGGGATAATATTCCTTAAGTTTGTGGCATTTCCTAGGTGAGAGCCAATATAATTCATGTAAGTTTGTGTGAGGTGGAGTGTGGTAAGTGTTTGGGCATGGGGTGTAGTGATAAATAAGAAATGCAAATCTTACTTGTGGGTTCCTCTGTAGAGGGAAAGTTGTACCTTGTCATAGATGAAATTTTTTCCTAGCCCATTCAATGCCTTTTACTCTTATCTTTATTGATTTTTATCTTTTTATTTTATGCTTCAAGGAAAGAGGTGAGGGGCATTGTCTTGGCTTGGTGACCAGAGGGGACATCGTTAACCACAAACATTTCACGGAGATGAGAAGGTTGGCTCATGATGAGACCCCCTTTCCCTTGGCTATGCCACCAAGATCCACTACCCTAGTTTGGTGACCATATATATGGTAGTGTCATACCTCTACATACCCATGAAAATAATAGTTTGGCTCATGATGAGACCTCCCATCCTCCAACTAATACCTTGAGTGTTTAGTTATTTTATGGGTTCCCTTTTCTTATTGAGAAGCATTTTATTGCTTTATCGGGAATCCATGGGTGAAGCATCTCAAAGGTTTCATTTTGGATTTTAACTCTTGCCAGCTACTTTTACCCTCTAGTCCTTTAGCCCCTTCTTCCCACAAAGCAAGGTACAAACCTTACTAGTGTGGAAAACCCAAAGACAAAACAAAGGTAGGGAAAAATGAGAGGAGTAAGGATGGAAAGTGGTAAGTATGGAGGGAATGGAAGATGACCTTTCATAGACCCACCTAGTGGAAAACCATCCTAAAGGGAGATAAACTTACTAAGGCATCATGTCACCCTTCTAGGTATGAACAAGTTAAAGAGAATAATTTCCAAGCAAACATTATGAAATGAAGGAGAATTCAGTGAAACATATTCAAGTGCTTCAATAATCAGAGTGACACATACCGTGATACCCAAACTCATTACCTTATGGAGCAAGAATTATTGCTACTTCAAGACCATGCTAGTGCAATGGAGACTATTGCTGCTAATAGATGGGATGCACTGAAGAAAAGAGGGGTCCTCTAGGGCCATGCTAAATCCATCTGGCTCTTGGAACTCCATGTCTAGGACCTGTGGGCCTCGAGACACGATCTCCTTAGTTATCCCTAGGATAGGGGATAACAAGTCCATTTAGAACTCTATATTCTCTTATATTACAAATGAGAGGTGTTGTACAAGGTATTTTGTAAAAGAATTCAAATGGTTCCATCTTAATCAAACTTTGGTAACTATTATCATACACAAATTGAATGAGTAGTAAATATTCGTTCCATTTTTTTTGTCTTTCCATTACATACATTTGCAACATGTCTTCCAATATCTAATTTTTTCTTTCTTATATATTTATCAGTATCTAAGTGATATGTTGTACTAAAGTTAATTTTTTTCCCATGTGCTTCTTGAAAAACCATCCAAAACCTTCCTGTAAATATTGATCCTCTATATAAAATTATCTTTTTTAGAATTCCATGTAACCTTACTATCTCATTAATGAACACCCTCGCAATATTTTGCACTTGATAAGTAGTCTTCATCGGAATAAAATGTTCTCTCTTGGTTAGAGTGTCTACTACTACAAATATTGAATCATCTCTCCTCGACATTGCCACTAATCCAACTACGAAATCCATCGAAATCACCTTCCATTTTGATCATGGTATTATATGTGGTTGTGACAATCCCATTGTATGACGATGTTCAACCTTCACTTACAGACACTCCAAACATATAGCTACAAAATCAACTATGTTTGTCTTCATTTATTTCCAATAATAGTTTAAGGTCTTCATTCATGTTTTGACTCTTAGATGAGCCATATACACTACTCTATGAGATTATCTTAATATCAAATTACGATTTTCTTCATTCAGTGGTACATATATACTTTTGTAAAATCATAGTAATCCATCATTTCCCAATGCATATCCTTCATACTTCGTAATTCTCATTAATTCATTCTCTAACTCTGACTTAACTTCTTTGTACCATTCATATTCTAATTCAAATTTAAAAATATTTTCTCTCATATTCATCTTTAATGGTAAAATTGATAAAATACATGGCCTATGACTTAAAGTATCTACCACTTTGTTCATTATTCCTTTAATGTATGATATTTTGAAATCATACTCACTTAGTATTTTTGACCACATTCTCTATCTAGCATTTAAATTTATCTGAGTAAATATTTTGTGCAGTCCATGATGATATTTTTTTAACTCAAACTTCCTTCCTACTAGGTAATGCCTCCAAATTCTCAATGCATGCACTATTTCTACAAGTTTCAAATCATATGTCACATAATTTTATTCATGGGGTCAACCTTTCCTTGAAGCATAGGTGATTACCATAACTTATTTCATTTGTACTTCACCCAATCCCTCCTTAAACACATCTATGCATACCATAAAATCTTGTTCCATATCCAATAATTTTAAAATAGGATTCGTTGTCAACAACTCTTTCAGTTTTTGAAATGCTTCTTCACATTGTTTTGTCCATATGAATTTATTATTTTTCTTCTATAGTTCTATAACAGGATTTGAAACCTTTAAAAATAATTCAATAGACCTTTGATAATATCCCACCAAACCCATAAAACTATGGACTTCACACCCATTAGTGGGTACTGGTCTTTCCATGATTTCTTCGATCTTTGTCAAGTCTACCACCATTCCTTCTCCTAAGATGATAGGTCCTAAGTTGTGAACCTTTGATTCATAAAATGAGAATATAAAAATATCTCCATATATTTTTTTCTCCCTAATACATTGCAATATTTGTCAAAAATATTCTTCTTGCTTTTCTGATGTGCGTGAATATATCAAAATTTCATCTAAAAACACTTGTACAAACATTTCTAGGTATTCTCGAAATACTCTATTCATAAACTCATGAACACTCCTAGTACATTCATTAATCCAAAAGGTAATACTGCAAACTCATAATGTCCAAATCTAATCTTAAATGTAGTTTTATGAATATTTTCCTCTATTATTAGTTAATCTTCATGCTTTTCTAATGTGCATGAATATATCAAAATGTGATGCAACCCCCCTACCTTAGCAAGGTCTTTCAACCTCTCGGTCACTAGATCATTCCAATTCTCTGAGCTTAAGCATCTCTTTGGGTTCCCGCTAGAACCTCCAAGAAATAAATCCACAGGTCCTTGTGAAACTCCACCCACATGAACTAGCATTGGGCGCAAGTTTCCCTCCATGTGACCACTGGCTGTGACCACGTGCCTAACCAAAAGGTGCTTCGCGATTTCACGTATCAGGACTTTGTATGTGAATCACCCCAACTCTCTCGATCTCTGAAATCCTGATATGGATCTAGCACATGCTAGCTCCTCCTCTCAAATGTTTCATGTTTTCGCACTTCGCGACTTCGCGCCTTGTGAAGTTTTCTTGATTTTCCTCCTGAACCCCGAAACTCTGAACTTGCGAGTTCTGTTCACGTTAGATCAACAATCAACGATTCCCGTGATCCGACGGTCTTTATTGCCTTTTCCTATATCAGGAATTTGCATTTCACAAAGTTAGAGGATCCCTCACCTCCCTTCTCCCAATATCTGAACTTGTGAACTTTTCAGGACTAGATCTATGGTCTAGATCCCTTCTTTGACCAATGGTTGCGATTAAATCGCAAACTCGAGCTTCATGATTTCTCACAACCCAATCCTTTGAATTTTTCACTCTGCGAGTCAATGAAATGTTGATCTCTCACCACGTGTCCTTCCCAACACCAATGGCTAGGATCGACCCACTCTTTCCCTTGCAAATATTCTGAAGTCTGAGTTTTCAAACTTCTAGATCTGCTACCACCTGTCAACTCTAATCATGGATGGTTCTGATGACTTTGGAACTTGTCTCGTGGACTTTCCTTTGGATCTAACGACTGTTGGTCCAGGAACTCAGATCTAATGGTTGATATTTGATCTCCTCATGTGCGTGCTCCTTTTGTCTATCTTTGATCTGACGGCTCAGTTCCTTTCTTTGCGAATTGGAATTTTGCGTTTCACGACTTTGGAAAACAGTCTCCTCTGTCCTCCAAACTTCCGATATCCAATTTTCCAAAATCTCCTTTTCAATGAAAGAAACCAATGGTTTGATCCTCCCTTAGATCAATGACTCACTATCTCTCCTGAGCTTCCTTCTTCTCCCCGATTTAGAAGATTTCTCAGAGTTCAAAGGTCTCAACCTTTGCTTCTACTACGAGTCTGACTCCTAGATCTCATCAACACTTATGAAAAGTGCTATCCCTTCTGAGCTTTGTCCTTAAAAGGATTTTTATTTCCCACACACACCTTGTGTTCTCGGGATTTTGATAACTTAGTTCGAAGGATTTATTGAAAAGAAATTCTTCTCGCCCACCTGGAATTCCTCTATTCTGATTCTTCAACGCTTGGTTGCTTCCTAACTCTGTGCACTCCTTGCACCTGGTCTAAGTTTCCTTTGATGTCTCTCTGAACTCCTTGTATATGGGATGCACACCTTGCATACGAGTTTCAGAAGAGAAACAATTGAAACTTATCCAGTTTCGTCATGAACTCATACAATCAACTTCTCAACAATCATACATGAATGAAATAAACTAAAGAACACATACACATAATATAACATACATTCATTCATACATCAAATGAACACAGTCCAAGGATTTGGGACAATTATTTTTGTTCTATTCATTTGTGAAAATAAATTACATCTATTACAGTTCTTCAATGCGCTTCTCTGCTACTCTATTCTGTTTTATCCTATTTGTATTCTATCTGTTACAATACAACAATGAAAACCTATCTAAGGAATGACTCCATGAGATCTCTCGTCTTGTGGGCAACCTATCCTATAAAACCCATAGAGGTTACCTACTTCATCCTATTACAATAACTAATAGTTATTACCATATAAGAGTCAACACTCCATATTTGCAACCCCTTACAGTCCTTAATACTTTACAAACAAGTTACATTTTAAAATGTTGTTTTCAAAAATATCTCAACAACCGATTTAATTATGAGTTAAATGTTGATTTGAAACTATGCCATGTTGAGATGTCACCTCCCTACCTCCACGCTTGCATCTTTGAATTTGAAGGTGATGCTCCTGCATCATACTCCTCTTGTTAAATTTTTCATGGATTTGGTCCATGAGCTCCTGTATTGTTTTTCCATTCTTCAAAATATCAGGTTTTGTGACCCAACTTGCATCTTCCACTGGATGATCTTTCCACTTCACCAAGTACTCAGGATATGTCTTCCTCCTAGTCTTGTTTCCATCTATCTGTTCAATGATTTTCTCCATATGAGGTTTTTCTATTGTGGGAAATAGTTCTTCCCACTGAACTTCTTTCTGGTCATTTGATTCTCCTATATCATCTCTCCTATAAGGATACAGGTCTGCAACATTGAATATCAGAGATATCCTAACATTGTCTGGCAACTCAATCTCGTAAGCATTGGCTGCGAATTTCCTGAGAATCCTGCATGGTCCTATATTCTTCATCTTCAACTTGTTATACGTTCCCCTTGGAAACCTTTCTTATCTCAAATGAGCTAAAACTTCATCTCCAACTTCGAATTGAATTTCTCTCCTTTTCTGATCAACTCTATTCTTATATTTATGGTTGTTGTTCTGTAGCTATTTTCTAACTCTGTCATGGAGTTTCTGCATTTATTTTGCAAAATCCTCTACTCCAACACTTCTGAACTCATCTTGATTCATATCTCTCATCTTTGTAATCCCTCTCTGATGTATACCATACACAATCTCGAATGGACTTTTCCCTGTGCTCCTATTCATTGAATTGTTGAAATCAAATTCTGCTTGTGCCATAATCTGATCCCATTGATGACCTTTCTCAATGACTAAACTTATCAACAAGTTTCCCAAACTCATGTTTACTACTTCAGTCTATCCGTCTGTCTGAGGATGATATGTTTAAATAAAGGGTAATTTTGTCCCCAACCTCTTCCATAGAGTCCACCAAAATTTTCCCACAAATTTGGTGTCCCTGTCTGAGACTATGCTCCTTGGCAATCCATGTAGTCTCACCACTTCTCTGAAAAACAAATAGGCTATGTGTGTAGCATCTTTTGTCTTCTGTCATGGTTCAAAATGTTCCATTTTTTAAAATCTGTCCACCACAAAAAATATGGAATCACTCCCTTTCTGAGTTCTAGGAAATCCCAATACAAAATCCATACTGATTGCATCCCATGGCCTTTCTGGAATTGGTAATGGCTGATACAAACCAGTGTTCTATTGTATTAATTTTGCATACTAAAAAATTATGCATATGTTCACAAATGTTTTCACCTCTTCCCTCATGCTCAACCAATAATACAAATTACTCATCTATGAAAATGTCTTATCATGACCAAAATGTCCAGCAAAAACTCCACTCTGTTTCTCTTTCATTAGGTTATCTCTCATTGAGCATTTTGGTATGCATAGTTGGCTTCCCTTGAATAATAATCCATCCTGGATCAAATATTCAGTCCATGGGATTCTATCTCCCAACAAAGGATTCTTTCATCCCTCATAAGCTTCCTTGAAATTTGCATCTTCTTTATACATCTCCTTGAGGTGTTCAAACCCTAAGGTCTCCACTTGGAATTCCTGTACAATTAAACTCCTCCTGCTGAAATCATATGCAACTTTGTTAGAAGTTCCAACAATATGCTTGATAACAAAAGTAAAATTTTACACAAATTCTACCCACTTTGCATGTTTCTGATTCAACTTTTCTTGTCTAGTAATAAATTGCAAATCTTTATTATCACTGTACAAGACAAATTCCTTAGGAATTAAATAGTGCCTCCACTTCTTCAAAGCTTGAATCATTGCAAAAAATTCTTTGTCATACGTGGAATATTTCTTCTTGGTGCCATTTAGTTTCTCACTGAAATAAGAAACTGGCCTATTATCCTGACTCAAGACTACTCCAATAGCTAATCCACTCATATCACATCTCACCTGAAATGTTTTTTCCAAAATCTAGTAAGACCAGAATTGGTTGTTCTGTGATTTTCTCTTTCAACACTTTGAAAATTTTTCCAGCTTCCTTTGTCCAACGAAAGGACTTCTGTTTCTTCTTCATAGTATCCAACATGGGTGCACATATACCACTGAAATTTCTGATAAACTTTCTATACAAGCTTTCTAACCCATGAAAACTTCTTACCTCAAATATGTTTCTTGGTGATGACCATTCTTTGATTGTTCTCACCTTTTCTGGATCCATCTTCAATTCGTTTGAAGAGATTACGAAGCCCAAGTATATGAGTTCCTTCTTCATAAAAGAGCTTTTCTTCAAATTTATCAGCAACTTTTCTTGTTGCAACTTTTTCATCACTGACATCAAATGTCTTAAGTGTTCTCCCTTTTTCTTACTGAAGATTAGTATGTCATTCGGATATACTATGACAATTTTTCCTATGAAGTCTTTTAATACTTAATTCATCAATCTCATGAATGTGCTCGGTGCATTTTCAACCCAAATGGCATGACCATCAATTCAAACAATCCTTCATTTGTCTTGAATGTTGTTTTCCATTCATCTCCCTCTCTCATTATTATTTGATGATATCCACTCTTCAAGTCTATCTTGGAAAAATAGCTTGCTCCACTCAAACCATCCATCAAATCATCCATCCTCGGTAAATTAAATCTATACCTAATGGTTATCTTGTTTATGTCTCTGGAATCTATACACATTCTCCATCCTCCATCCTTCTTTGGACTTAACACAGTCGGTATTGTGCATGGGATTAGGCTTTCCCTGACTAAACCTTTATCCAACAACTCTTGGACTTGATTTTTGACTTCCTCATTCTCTCTAGGTGTTAACCTATAAGATTCTTTGTTCGGTAAACTAGCTCCTATAATAAGGTCAATATGATGGCTTACACTCCTAATGGGTGGCAATGAGTGAGGTAACTCATCCACTACTATGTTAGCAAAGTTTTCTAACAGTTCCTAGATTTCTTCAAGAAAATCTTCTACAAATGTATTTGTAAAGATAACTCTAGGCTTCCTCACTACAACAAACTACATTTATTTTTCCTTCTTGACTTCATTCAATATTTCCTTCCCAGTAATGAGAAGTATACTTGAACTAGCTTTTTCCTTTTTCTCTTTGCCTTCTATTGGTAACAACATATGTGTTATACCATTCTTTTCTATAGTATACGTATTATTTCTTCCATCATGAATAACTTTTCTATCAAACTATCATGGTCTCACCAATAAAATATGACAAACATCCATAGAAATTACATCACATAATATTTCATCACTATAACCTCCTGTTTTAAATTCAACTTGGCATTGTTGACTTACCATCACTTGATGTCCTTTCTGCAACCATGATACCTTGTATGGATTTGGATGTGTAGTTTTCTTCAGCTCCAGTTTCTCCACCATCTCCGTGGATACTAGATTGTCAATGCTCCCACTATCTATGATCACCTTGCAAACTTTGTATTTCATTTTGCAAGCAGTTCTTAACAGACTTGTTTGCTGAATTGGTTCCTCTACATCCTTCTCTGGTTTAAGAAGAATTTTCCTCATCATGAGGTTCCTTCCTCCATGTTTTCATTCTTTAGAACTTCCACCCTTCTCGGTGACTATTTTTTTGTCAGCTTCATGCTTTGGATTCTGGAACTTCTCTTTGTTGGTTCCCTTCCCTCTGCTTGAATTTCCTCCTCTGCTTTGTTGGATTTTCTTCCTAGCCAATTTCTCTCTAGCTTTCATGGTTGCTTGATAAGCATCATCGACTGTACTAAAAAACATCATGTTGATCTCCTCTTGTATTTCATATCTCAGCCCGTTGATACATCTGGTTGTTTTCTCATCTTCATTCTCTTTTTCTCCAGCCCTGATGTTCAGTCTGTAAAATTACTAAGTGTACTCCTTCACTGATAAGATTCTCTATTTCAGGTTTTGCAATCTTATGAACAGATTGATTTGATAGTCCTTTGGGATAAATTTGGATTTCAGTTTGGCTACCATCCTATCCTAGCTTTGAATTTTCTGTGCTCACCTTTTCTCATGCGTTCGTCTTGCAGTTCATCCCACCATAGCACTGCATGACCTTTTAGTCTTGTCACTGCATGCCTCACCATATTGTCTTCTTCTATGTATTTTTAATCGAAGTATTTGTCCATAGCACGTACCCAATCTAACAATTCTTCAACTTCTAAATTACCTTCATACATTGGTACCTCTATTCTTGCTCTGGCTCTTATCTTTGAAACAAATTTTATCAAGCGATCTTGTGCAACATCCTCTGCTACATTTTCTTTGACCTCTACTTCTTCTTACTCAGCTTCACTAATATCTCTAACATCTGTTTCTCTTCTCTACATTGTTTCCATGGCATCAAGTATCATTCTGATTCACCTCATTTCTTCTTCCATTTATGGATTCTCTCTACGCCTTATGGGTGGCATGATTCCAGAGCATCACCTATGAATAGAAATCAAATTCTTGATACCACAATTGATACCAAATTACCTCCTTTCTCCTTTGTATGTTGTCTACAAACAATTCAATATTATCTCTGATACCACCTGATGCAACCCCCCTACCTCATCAGGGTCTGCCAACCTCCCTGTCACTGGATCGTTCCAATTCTCTGAGCTTAAGCAGCTCTTCGGGTTCCCGTTGGAACCTCCAAGAAATAAATCCACAGGTCCTTGTGAAACTCCACCCGCATGAACCAACACTGGGAACAAGTTTCCCTCCACGTGACCACTAGTTGTGACCATGCGCCTAACTAAAAGGCGCTTTGCAATTTCGCATATCGGGACTTTATATGTGAGTCACCCCGACTCTCCCAATATCCAAAATCGTGACAGGGATCTAGCGCATGCTAGCTCCTCCCTTATCCTCCTTCCATATGACTCTTCACTATGAACATGGGCTCAACTCTCAAGCGTTTCACGATTTCACACTTCGCGACTTCGCGCTTCGCGAAGTTTTCTTTCTTGTACTCCAAAACCCCAAAACTCTGAACTTGCGAGTTTTGTTCGCATTAGATCAATGGTCCATGATTCCCATGATCCGACGATCCTGATATCCTTTTCGCGTATTGGCACTTTGCATCTCACGAAGTTGGATGACTACTCACCTCCCTTCTCCCGATATCCAAACTTGTGAACTTTTCGAGACCAGATCTACGGTCCAAATCCCTTCTTCGACCAACAGTTGCGATTAAATCGCCAACTTAGGGTTCACGAGTTCTCACAACCCTGTCCTTTGAATTTTTCACTTTGCGAGTCAACAAAATGATGATCTCTCACCACATGTCCTTCCCAAAACCAACGGCTAGGATCGACTCACTCTTCCCCTTGCAAATCTTCTGAATTTTGCGTTCTCAAACTCCTAGATCTGTTGCCACCTATCAACTCTAATGATGGATGGTTCCAATGACTTCAGAACTTGTCTCGTGCACTTTCCTTAGGATCCAACGACTGTTGGTCCAGGCACTCAGATTTGATGGCTGAGATATGATCTCCTCCTGCGTGTGCTCCCTCTGTTTATATCTGAACTGATGACTCAGATTCTTTCTTTGCGAATCGAAAGTTCACATTTAGCGACTTTGGAAAACAATCTCCTCCATCCTCCAAACTGCTGATATCTGATTTTCCAAAATCTCCTTTCTAATGAAAGAAACCAACAGTTTGATCCTCCCTTATATTGATGACTCACTATCTCTCTTGAGCTTCTGTCTTCTCCCCGACTTAGAAGATTTCTCAGAATTCAAAGGTCTCGGCCTTTTCTTTTTCTACAAGTCTGACTCTTAGATCTCGTCAACACTTATGAAAAGTGTTATCCCTTATGATATTTGTCCTTAAAAGGATTTTTATTTCCCACGTACACATTGTGTTCTTCATATTTTGATAACTCAGTTCAAAGGATTCCTTGAAAATAAATTCTTCTCAGCCACCTGACATTCCTCTATTTTGATTCTTCAATGCATGGTCGCTTCCTAACTCTATGCACTCCTTGCACCTGGTCTAAGTTTCCTTTGATGTCTCTTTGAACTCCTCTCAGTCAATCTGAGACTCAACCAACACACTCCTTTCATACGAGATGCACACCTTGCATATGAGTTTCAGAAGAGAAACAATTGAAACTTATCCAGTTTTGTCATGAACTCATACAATCAACTTCTCAACAATCATACATGAACGAAATAAACTAAAGAACACATACACAGACTATAACATACATTCATTCATACATCAAATGAACACAGTCCAAGGATTTAGAACAATTCTGTCTTTTTTATTCATTCATGAAAACAAATTACATCTATTACAGTTCTTCACTTCTCTTCTCTGCTACTCTATTTTGTTCTATCCTATATGTATTCTATCTGTTACAATACAACAATGAAAACTTATCTAAGGACTGGCTCCATGAGCTCTCTCGTCCAGTCTGCAACCTATCCTATCAAACTCGTAGTGGTTACCTACTTCGTCCTATTACAATAACTAATAGTTATTTCCATATAAGAGTCAACACTCCATATTTGCAACCCCTTACAGTGCTTAAGACTTTACAAACAAGTTACATTTTAAAATGGTGTTTTCAAAAATATCTCAACAACCAATTTAATTCTGAGTTAAATGTTGATTTGAAACTCTGCCACGTTGAGATGTCATGTCCCTGCCTCCACGCTTGCGTCTTTGACTTTGAAGGTGATTCTTTTGCATCAAAATTTCATCTAAAAATACTTTCATAAAATTATCTAGGTATTCTTGAAATACCATGTTCATTAAACTCATGAACACTCCTAGTGCATTCATTAATCCAAAAGATAATACTACTAACTCTTAATGTCCAAATCTCATCTTAAATGTAGTTTTAGTAATATCTTCCTACTTTTTTATTAGTTGATGGTGTCTTTATTTGTAATGACCACGTCGTTAAAACAACAAACAATGTACAATAAGTAATTTATTTTTTTTTGCATTAGGATAATAGAATCATCACAACACAAATTGGTAGCATTGCAAGCGATACATCATCATAATTAATAACGACACAATCACTGCATCAACAAATTAATAGCGACACATCATAAAAATTAATAACAACACATAATCAACGCATTAATTCAAATAAATAGCAACGCAATCTATGCATCATCAGAACAAATAATGATGCATAATCGATGCGTCAACATAATCAAATAGTGACGCGATTCAACGCATCATGATCAACTGAAGCGAAATACATATAATTTATCAACCATGTCACTGAACATATAAATAACTACACGTCCAACCTATCCTGCATGGTTAGGAACTTTAGGACACTTAAGCAATGCTCAAGCCCAGGATTCATTCGATTGATTTTGGCCACTTAAGGTCTCAGGGCTAACGATTGTTCTGAGGAATGAGGAGGTGTCTAAATCCATTAATAAATCACAACTCATAATTCCAGCCTAGATTATCAGTCATACATCTACATTATTACATGGCACAAGAGTAAGATAAGTACATAACTCATGATACATCAACGTTAATGTTATGACCCAACATTTATCATAAACTTTATTTTTCATGGCGTAAGAGTAAGAAAATTCATAACCTATCTTACTTCAACATTTATTTCATGGTGCAAGAGTGATCATCAATTCTAGTATATCAACAAAATATAAATAGATTAATTAATTCACCCACTAAAACTCAAGATCCTAAAATTATAATTAGCGAGAGACATAACTAGAGACTTGCGCTCATGTTCATATAATTATTTACTATATCCGATGATTATATTAATGAAGGGTTTACTTATTATAATTAAATCTTCTCAATGTTTAAACGATAACTAAACGAATATAAAAATCTACTTTTGGAAGGCATTATTAGATTTCATCCCATACAAGCCTGTAATATCCCAACCTTAATATATATAAGGTTAAGTCGCGAGGATGTTGCATAATCTTAATGATATCTAAAACTTAATATCACCATGCGAAAGAACGTAATGCAAAGCTTCGGATAATTCACCATTGTCTAGAAACCTCACATGTCATAGATTAAAAACTATCTGGATGATCAACACGTTACACATTATCTAAGGTTCAAACGATAATAAAGGTAAGTAACTGGAAGTGATAAGAAATCACTGATGTATTATTATTCACGGAGTGAGTACTTAATCGACAGGTCAATGCCTCGCGAATCAATTAGGTTGGAGCATAGGATGCTTGATTTTAACGGCTTTCGGCTGATTGGTGTAAACTAGGCACTCAAAATTTTAAGGCACAAAAAAAGGGAGACAGTCCAAAATTTATAAAATTTAACTTCTACAAACATTATAGAGATTAAGCAACCAACAGCGCATAGGATTCTTCTCAATAGTTTATCCTAAATTCCCAACTGATATCACAGAGAAAGAACTAATACTCGAATTTCAAATTTTTTAAAAATCCATCAAGAAGTGATTAATACAGAGCTACCCTAGACATGTAAACATTCCAGTCTTACTTATATTCATTACGTCAAAAGGCGTACACCTATTGACAATGGGCAGATTTAATAGGGGTTTAGTGCTTAATAAGTTTTCTATGGACAGGATTAAATATGGCTGGAATATTCTTAGTAGTCACAGAAAATAAATGGCTATGATTTCAATCATTAACTTCCTAGCTATTTACCTAATCATATTTAAAAATTACTTTGATAGCTAACTGATTGCTACGTAAGTGATTAACAAAAATTAAAATATTAACACCATATAAATGAAGCCCAACCATTTATTTGTTAATCAATAATAAAATTTAATATATTCTTTTAAGGATTTGTTTCATCTTATCAGCCTTTCGGTGTTCACCGGCAACGATTTAGCTGTTGTGCTAGTTATAAATATAATCTACATCCAGTTTTCAGTAACTTCTAATTTGCAAGAAATTCCATTAACCATGGAAAATATAATTCCATAACTAAAATAAATTGCTCGATTTCCTGTACGTTAGCATTCTACAAATTGTTTAGAAGTAGGTTCTAAACTTCCAAATAATCCAACTTAGATTACCTTAATAATAATTTACAGAATTAAAATCTCATTCTATACATTAGTCCAAATTACGACCAACACAATATTTGAAGATTACAATGTATTCATAATTTAAATATTTATGTACCATAACCAAAAGCGAAGATCGTTGTGGGAGATTGACTGAATTATCTTGTGCACTATCTTGTGCACGTCCTCCTTGCCTTCGCTTGCCAATCCCAATACTACACCGGTACTTCCCAGCCAATGTTAGGGGTACTCTTCTTCCTTCTTATCCCCCAAGCCACAAAGGGGTGATTCACACCACCAGAATACTCTAGCGCCAAGCTTGCTTCACAAGGTTGAGCCACCACCCTCTATCAAGTTGGGTATCCCAACTCTCACAAATAAAACCAGTCAAATTTCTGCAGCATAACTTCACCCAAATCCTTTTCCCCTCTTTTCCATTTGCTTTATAGGAGTTTCCTTAATGACACCTTCCCACATTCACAATTAATTTGTTTTTTAATTAAATAATTTAGAATTATCCCCCCAGTACACTTGTCACCCTTTCTCCAAGTTTCACAAGTAAATTCCTCAATTTATTTTAATTAAAGTCAATTTACCTCACATTTCCTAAAAGCGCTCCTTAAATCACTTCTAGTTGTCTCTTTATTCCCTTTATTCTCAATTAATAACTGCGATCTTACTAAATCTGAGTTGAGTTAAAATAAGATTATTCTCTAGTTAAACAAGTGTTACTAGACTCTAGATTCCTTTGTATGTGTACACATTCTCTCATCTTATTTTAAAAACTCCCTTTTTATATTTTCTTACACATATGTGCCTTAAATTAAATCTTTAGGATTATTTCATTTTACTTAATTCTTGAATTTATTTACCTCATTCCCCTTTTATTTATTTAATAGTTTAGTTTTAGTCTTCACACCTAACTTAGACTTAGGTTTAATTTTGAATAGGCTTAGACTTTCACTTGGGATTCACAATTAATAATTTCAATCCTTAATTGATTAATTAAATCTGACAATGTTTACAGATTTTACAAGGTTTATTTATTTGCTCAAGGTTTTCTAGGCCACCTAGATTCATTGACTCAAATTTTATTTACATGACGTGCCCTTCAAGATGCACTTTGTGCTCCAATGTTTACACTCTCCTTTGATTGGTTTTGGTAGTTGTCCAACACTTGGAGTCAACACTTCATTCAGGCGACCTTGTGAGAGACTAAGGGATTATAAGGAATAAGGACCCTACCTTATTGCATGCTCCTTAGAAATCTCAATGAGAAATTGTGTGAGTCTTCCCTCACGACATCATGGACCTCTCGAACTAGGTAATAATTAACCTACAATTCGAGCCACGAAGATAGTGCTAGTAGGCTATGACAAGGACACTTCCACACCTCTCCATCAATATCTGGTCTATTTTCATGCCCCCTTTACTCCTTATGTGAGTCATATTAGCAAGCAATCGTCAGAATGCATCCATCGGTGAAACATTGTCAATGATCCATATACAAAATCATACTATAATTGATCATATGTCACATATGCATAAATGAAATACTCAAACCAATACAATCCACTCTCTGACTCAATCTAGATTCCAAGGAGGTCCATTGATGCCATCGACATCCACAGTCTGTCAACGTCCTCCACACTCAGGGAAAAATAGTCAATAACAGCTGCCAATACGCATATATTAAATAACATTAAATCATAATCCATCAACATCATCATAAGAATCCATAAGTCAAACAAATAACTATGTACTATAACCAGATCACTTGCACGCAAGTGTCCTCAAAGAATAAGTCGATAACATGTGCTCAATAGACGAGATGTTACATGACCTTAGATCTATCTTAGAAAATATTGCGGCTCCTTTCATCTAATCAAATAAATCATCAATTCTTAGTAACTAATATCGTTTCTTGATCATTTCTTTGTTTAAATTTATATAATATATGAAGAATATCGATGATCCATTTTTATTCTTTATGAATATCACCCATGCTCCCCATGGTGATATGCTTAGTCATATAAATCCTAAGCCCTAAATGTCTTGTAACTACATCTATAATTCTCACAATTCTGGGTCTAAGATCAATTGTGAACTCCAATTCTCTTTTAGGTGGTAATCTAGAAAATTCCTCTGGAAATGCATCTAAAATTTTTGACAATATTGGGTACTATTCTAAATCACTGAGCCCTTCTTCTCATTCATATATATTACATCATATAGTTTGCATGATTCTCTCATACTCCTCTTAAGTTGCAATGCTAAAAAAAAAACTTAGTGAAACTCCTTTGTTCTTTCTAACTAAAGTTATTTTAATACCTATGCCATCTGCCAAATAAATCACTTACTCTTACAATATAAAAAAATTTCATGGTTCTCTAACAAATCGATTCCTATTACTATATTGTAAGATCCTAAAATAGTTACATATAAATATACTCCAGATACTCATAT
>SNQJ01S0003712.1:78116-95909 GCA_010110895.2 Picea sitchensis | reverse complement strand
TTTCTTACTCTTGAATTAAATGACCTACCTCTTGTTTCACTCCTGAAGTTATCTCTACTTGATTAAAATAATTATGATCTATTGCTTCAATTTTTAATTTAGACAATGTAGTATGAGAAATAAATCTCTTAGTTGGTCTTGGATCTATTAGTATTGAAAAACTAATTTCATTAATATTTCTTGATGTCTCCAACACCATGGAATGATGTCCAGCCTAGAAGTTGTTCATTATTACAGGAGTCCTATGGGTTTTACCCAAATCACCAACTATCATCTGACTTTGGTTTTGTTGCTTCCACTTTGTGCTCTAAGACACTCTCTTTGGAAATTTGATTCTCCACATATTTAACACCCTCTCTTAGGAGGTTTATTTTGACTACCCAGCTGTGAAAAGGTGGGTCTATTGCATTGGTGGCTAGTATGGTGGTCTTTGGTTCCCTATCAGTCATTTTCGTGTACTCACAGTTGGTCCCCTTGACACATCTCTATGTATTGTCATAGGTATGGTTATACTAACTAGCAATGGTGTTGATCTCTATACTTATGACCTTAAAGGTCTCAATGGTATTGATCACCACCCACAATTTCCTCCTTGTTTATGATATCCCTCTAGATTATTTCATGTAAAGAATGAGGATTCAATATTCTCACCTTGCCTCTAATATTATAATTGATCTCATAAAAAAATGTGTTGAATCACAACTTTTCAATATTGAAATGTGGATCATACCTCAACAATTCCATATACCTTCATACTCATGAACTAATTTATTTCCTTGTCTAAGTGAAGTAAATTAAATTCAATTGTTTTTCAATGAATTCTTCAAAAATGTAGTATTCTCTTAAATATTCCTCAAACAAGTCCCATGAAACCTCGAATACATCCATCCACAATTGTGGAAGTAAGGTCTTCCACCACAATAACTTCCCTTCAACTAAAATATGCACATTTGTACTTTGAGGTTGGAAGTATAATTCCTCAAAGCAAAGCACAATGTCATGTTTTCCAATTAGGACTCAGTTGCTTGTTCATCTATAGATCCTCAAAACTTTGGAAATTAACCTTCTCCAATGCTTTATTCATATGATTGCTTGTAGGATTTTGTGATCCTTTAGAATGCATATATTATCCTCCTTCTTGCTTTTCACTTCTATTCATTAACGCATTAGACATCCCTTGGAATGAGTGCAACATGGTAATTACCTCTCTTGTAGACACATGTTCATGTCCCTGGACATGTTCTTCTTCCCTTGGTAGAGAATGTGGAGGTGTATGTTGCAGTGTAGGATGTATGTCTTGACATCTAGCTATCCTACCTCTCCTCCCTCTTATATCCATATTCACCCGGTATAAGAAAAAAATGACAAATTCAATTAGTTAAACTTTCATTTGCAAAAAATAATACTAATAAATATTCAAGATATGTCTTGACATCTAGCTATCCTACCTCTCCTCCCTCTTATATCCATATTCACCCGGCATAAGAAAAAAATGACAAATTCAATTAGTTAAACTTTCATTTGCAAAAAATAATACTAATAAATATTCAAGGTACAAAATTTAATAATGAATCCAAAACCCTAGTGTATTGAACCTTGCTCTGATACCACATATAACACCCTCAAATAGGGGTTAACATCTCAACAACATATTGTATAACACACACAATTAAATTTAAATTATTAAATTGTGCAAAGTATTTGGTTTAATTAAAGTAACATTACAATTTAGATAATTTAACATACTGAGTATATGAATTTCTTGTATTTTTTTAAGATCATTTAAATTTAATTGAGACAATTAAATTTCCACTTTACATATTACATCGATCGATATTACCAATCCAAGAGTTTACAATAATTATTTACCACTTCCATGATTATGTTATTATTGTACAGGGTTATGTAGAGTGGCACAAGTTCACTCCCTAAAGATGATAAAATTCTTATTAATTTTTATTTTGTTGATTTGATGTTAGGCATTAATTATTCACCCATAGCATCAATAATTCAAGTATGATATTATGTCTTACTTTTTGACTTTGTTAATTCATCATCGATTTTTCTCTTCTCTCCCAAATCATTTATTATAATAATTTTTATTATTTGACCTTGTTAATTTATCATCGATTTTTTTCATCTCTCCCAAATCATTTATTATAGTAATGTTTATTATGGTATTCTTATTTTATTTATCTTTCACAATATTAGTATTAGTAACTATACCATCTAGTTATAATAATATTATTTTTCTCTTCTCTCCCAAATCATTTATTATAATAATGTTTATTATGATACTCTTACTTTATTTATTTTTCACAATATTAATATTAGTAACTATACCATCTAGTTATAATAATATTATTTACATGTATTTACACATCTATATGTGTGTATATGTGTGAGAGTAAATATTTATAAATATACAATATTAACTTAATTAATTATCAATACATACATATACATGTATGTGTATAAATAACCAAAATATTTCATGATAATATTTACAATACAATTTATAAACCCTTATATTTATTATCTAAGGTATAAATCGTCCATAACTCAATAACCACTAGGTTAGTTTATCCATGCAAGAACACATGCCATGTACCATTGCCATGATATAATGGTCTTTGTGGTGTCCAACTATTAGAGTTCATAATCAAATTGATACGAATCCAATGTGTTTGAAATATGAATGCATTTAATATAAACCATAGGTTCAAGCACACAACTTCCATCGTGTAGTTGGATTGTTGGATTACAACTTAAATCAATTATTAATTTTAAATCCAATTGTTTATCCATTGGCCATTACCTCGACTTCTTTTTCCTAGGATGTTCCTCAACTCCACACAAGATATATAATGCAACAGAAATTCACACAAAATATATAATGCAACAGAAATTCCCTGCAACATATTATCACAAGCTTTTTCAATAAGCAACACATATATTCTATTGTTACTATTGCTAAATGGAGATTTAGTTGCCATGTACAGTTAGTTCACAAGTTCTATGTATAAATAAAACTACAATTTGTTCTATTACATATATTTGCTATGGTTCAATGTTCAATGGATCATCTAGTTTGAAAAAAACAAAATACAAGATACCAAATCAATGCGTATAGATTCTTCGTATAGGCTGGTCCATCTCAAATCACATCGGCACATAAACGATTGATTCTATTGTTGTATGTATGAACAATACCTAGGCAGCATGTAATTCAAAATTTATAACATCTATGATAAACAACAACTATTATGGGCAATGCATATACTATAGGNATATTTCATGATAATATTTACAATACAATTTATAAACCCTTATATTTATTATCTAAGGTATAAATCGTCCATAACTCAATAACCACTAGGTTAGTTTATCCATGCAAGAACACATGCCATGTACCATTGCCATGATATAATGGTCTTTGTGGTGTCCAACTATTAGAGTTCATAATCAAATTGATACGAATCCAATGTGTTTGAAATATGAATGCATTTAATATAAACCATAGGTTCAAGCACACAACTTCCATCGTGTAGTTGGATTGTTGGATTACAACTTAAATCAATTATTAATTTTAAATCCAATTGTTTATCCATTGGCCATTACCTCGACTTCTTTTTCCTAGGATGTTCCTCAACTCCACACAAGATATATAATGCAACAGAAATTCACACAAAATATATAATGCAACAGAAATTCCCTGCAACATATTATCACAAGCTTTTTCAATAAGCAACACATATATTCTATTGTTACTATTGCTAAATGGAGATTTAGTTGCCATGTACAGTTAGTTCACAAGTTCTATGTATAAATAAAACTACAATTTGTTCTATTACATATATTTGCTATGGTTCAATGTTCAATGGATCATCTAGTTTGAAAAAAACAAAATACAAGATACCAAATCAATGCGTATAGATTCTTCGTATAGGCTGGTCCATCTCAAATCACATCGGCACATAAACGATTGATTCTATTGTTGTATGTATGAACAATACCTAGGCAGCATGTAATTCAAAATTTATAACATCTATGATAAACAACAACTATTATGGGCAATGCATATACTATAGGGAATTGCAATTATTGCAATTAAAAGTTAGACAGTAAGACTCATTTGATTTGTCTTCTAATCATCGATAATGTTTATAATTGTTTATACAATGCAACATGAATACTTTCTAAAATAAATTCTCAAATATTTATATTACATCTCTTTAGAAATTATATGATAACAACTTGTATAAGTTTTGGTTTAACTAAATTACATTTTCAACATATCATTTCAATAATATAATCAGCAAAACAATGGTGAATGAATTATAGTTTTGATATGATCCATTGATTGAACTCCATATCAATTTTTTTGGTTACTCTCCTTCCTCAAGGACTTTCAAGCTGTAATGAGATTGTATGAAAAAATATCTCACTAGCCAATGATTAAAGAAAGAAATTGTCAAGTTCGAGAAAAATCCCGACTTCTCAACAAACTTCAGTAGACCAAATCCTCAACAAATACCAATGAAAAGTTATTTTAGCATTATGATATCCATCCAACATCAAGGTGCACAATTTTTTTTCTCATAACTCAATCCCTCATTTTATAGTTTTTGTGATCTATGTCACTTGTTCAACCCATGAAAAAATATATTTTACTAATTTATTATTAACTTGATATTCACCCTCCCATGTGTCACTCATGTGCATAAGTACACATATAACTATCTATTTAAAATTATAAAATAATATTCATTTTACTCTCCTAACTCTCACATCTCTTATTTTCACTCAGGTGTTCCCTTGATCTTCTCATGACTTACTATTTTAGTGGTAGTGGTTTTACTTTTCTTAATTATTTATGGGCTCAGTTTAACTTCTCCCATGCCCACTTACCTTTTCCCCAATTTAATTTGAATTAGAATTGTTGTTCCTATTTCCTCTACTTGACTTAAAGGTAAATTAATAACAAGTTTTTACTAATTAATAATTAACTTTATGTCATTTCATGCACATTTTTTTAACTATATGCATTATTCTTAGTAATTTTAATTAATTAAATGTTTCTCCATATTCTAATATACTACTTTATCTATATTTTTATTTATGTTATCACTATTTTAATTTAATCTCCCTTTTCTAAATCTAGTGCATGTTATATGATTGTTTTCTCATAAATAAAAATGTATATTAAATCAATTTTTTTTTTATATTTTTAATTAAATTTTCATTTCACTATCAAATCACCAATTCATTAACGATATCAAGTGTGATATGTATCTCTTGTCTCTCAAAAATTACCTTATTATATTTTCAAAGGTGTTATGATTTTCATGCCCTTCAAGTATCCAACTTTTCTTAGTGGAGAAACGACGCAACAGTGAAAACATTGCTATCTCATCTTTGTTTACTTTGTTGAGAGGCTAAGGGAACATGGTCATCACTTTATTGTGCACCCATGAAGCTAATATTCATGAGTGACCTAGTCCACAGTTGACTCTCACTACAACATGCAATCTCAAAGTAAAAGCATCATTGGTTTTTCAACTCATTCCACGAAAGGAGTGTTAGTATGTGGAAACAAGATTTTTTCTCCTCCTCTCCTTATGGTACTTAGTACCCTTTACATACAAATCCATTACTCATGTGTGGATCAATCAACAAGCATGTTCATTGTGCTTGTACACACTACAATCAAAGCATTTGTAATTTTCATAATGAAAAATTAAAATATAACATAATCTCATAATTTTTATTGTTCCCACTCAATACAAATACCAACAAAACATTGACAAAATCATGCATCAATGAGCCCTTGTGATTTGGTGTCACAATAGGAAAACCATCAATAATATGTACAAATTAATATATCCACTTTTTTATTTTCAATTATTTGAATCATATAAATCAATTTCATTGGTTGCTTCATATCAATGCATATTTAATTTATTCATGATATCATATAAATTTTTAATAAATCATTTAATCATCATCATTCCAAAATCAATAAAATAATAAAATTTCATATTTCAACATCATAATATCAGTGAAATAATCACGCCATTTATAAACAAATACTCTCGAATAATAAAATTTAGTTTGTTTTAATATTCAAACAAAATGAAGCATTACAAAATGAGAGATGGTAATAGTTTGGGTAATGTTATTTCATACTTCAAATATAAGAATGAGTGGTTCCTTGTCCATATATAGTGATTCTTTCAAGATGGAACTTTTGTGAAGGTATGCACTAGCTAATAGAACCTAACTAGTGAAATGTTTTGGGCCTCATTAACCCCTATCTTTATCTAAATCATCTCAACATGATATGGTGATTGGTGGATGTACTTCAATAGAATACACTCAATAGCATACACTAAAAACTAATATCCCATCAATCAAATCTCTCCATGCCTTGAGAGAAAATAGTTTTTACCTATAAGGGTTCTACCCAAAACATAACTATGATTTTTGAATTTTAATTTTTAAATCAAATGACAAACCTCCAATATTGTGTAGAAATTTATTTTTAATAATTTAATTTTATGATGTTTCAACTTGAAATATTTTTTGCTTCCATATTATAATGCTTGAAAAACTAAAGTGAGGGTGGATCCTTGTTCCACTATTATTTTGGAAAGATAATAGTGTTTCTATTTCACACTTAAAAGCTAAGAATACATGTTTCCTTATGTACATCTACTCTTTCAAGATGGAACTTTTATGGAGGTATGCATTTACTGATAGAAATGTTTCCTAACGAATGAAAGATCCTAACCAATGAAATGTTAAATTTAAAATTTTCACTCAACAAAAGTAATGGGGTTGATATTTGATAAATTTTCATTAGGAAAATTGATAGTTATATACACAATATGGTGACCTTGGGTAGTTGATAATAAGAGTTGGGTATGAAAATAGAGAAATATATTACACTAATAAAACATATTTGCCTGAAACAAAACTATTAACAACTAGCTCTTTGATGATACCTAATATATTTTTAATTTGTATACTAAAATTTTAACAATTCTATATTCACAAGATGCAAGGCCTTTACAATGATTAGAAAGCTATGATAACAGTGTGCAATATTCATTTGATTTGCCCAAAATACAATTCTTTCATTTCTATAACTAAACCAAGTCATTGGTAAAGTTATGTTCAACTTCATTTGAGACATTTTTTACACTTGGAGAAAACATATAGTGTGCAAGATTCATTTGATTTACCCAAAATACAATTCTTGTATTTCTAGAACTAAACTAAGTCACTAGTAAAGTTATGTTCAACTTTATTTGAGACAATTTTTATACTTGGAGAAAAAACATACTGTGCAAGATTCATTTGACCCAAACTACAATTCTCGCATATCTAGAACTAAACCAATTCACTGGTAAAGGTATGTTCAACTTCATTTGATATAGTTTTTACACTTTGGAGAAAACACTCTTTAGTTAAAGTAAGAACCCATCATAATTCCAAGCATAGTATCTCTCTCCACACAAATCATCTTAAACATAAATTATCCTCCCCAAGTATAATGTGATCCTACTCCACCTTTTAGACCAATTAATAAATGTTACACCCCAACACAACACAAGAGTAATTAACACACATCATAATTTCGAGCATAGTATCTCTCTCCACACAAATCATCTTAAACATAGCTTATCCTACTCAAGTATAATGTGATCCTTCTCCACCTTTTAGACCAATTAATAAATTCTACAGCCCAACACAACACACGAGTAATTAACACACAAGGACACTTATAATGGCTCACCTATTCTAATCCCCAAATTATGGGGATCGTGATCTACAAAATTCAGACCATTTTTATTTTTATTATATGGATATTTATTCACAACTCTAATTATTATGTTATGTGTTGAGTTGTCTATATTTGAAATTTTTATGGCTAATTCATACACTTCTTTAAAATGAAGGATAAAGATTCTAGAATGCAAAGAAATATTGTATTTTTTACCAATCAAAGTACTTATACAAAAATAATATATCTCATTTAAGTCTTAAAAATGCAAATTTAATTCAAAATCACAAGAGAATCAAACATACACATACTACCATACGAATTTTTCATGCACAATATCTACATCTGGGTAGACCATTATGTCACCTTCTTGAGTACCATATTCTTGTTCTTGAAAGGACTTATAGTGCCACACCCTACATGTATAAGAACACAATATGTATAAGTAATTAAATGAGACTGTGTATTCAACAATATTTAGCATTCTATCAATAACATTAAAAAGAGAATATGCTAAAAAATTTAATTAAACTTCTCTCAGTTTCAAAAATAACTAATTCTTACGAATGCGATCTCTCTGAATAGCGCACTAGGGTTTCCGCAGCTGCCCGGCGCCGTGAGGGTTTCGGATATAGCCCCATTGGGGGCTCATGTCGCACAAGGAGGGAGGGCCAGCGGGCGCCTCCTACAGCCGGGTCATGGCTAATGGAAATATAGCAGCGGATCTAAAACGACCGGCCTTTGAGCCGCCGCCCGACCTGAGATCAAAACTGATGGAGGAAGGCACCTTCAAGGATCGTGACATGGATATCGACCCAGTAAAAGAGACCCGACCCTCTGCCTCTTCTTCAATGGCTCCTTGGTTACTTGGTAAGTGCATTCCACAAGCACCACAAGATCCAAAATATGTTATTAGCTCACCAAGAATAGAAGAACAGAAGCAGTACATGAGGGATTACGCCCTAGTTGGGAAATTTCTGGGGCTTTGGCCTACCGAGCGGGATCTGATTAAATGGATCCAGTAATGGTGGAAGCCAAAAGGACATTATGAACTGCAACTGGGTTCTAAAGGTTTTTTTACAATCATTTTTCATAACCTTGAGGATCGTAACCGAATCTTCGATGGGGGGGCGTATTTTTTCAATTTTGTTGGTCTCTTTCTGCGGTTCTGGACTGAAAATTTCGACCCAGAGAAAGAGGACTTTGCTCATGCACCCGTCTGGATCAGACTCTACTCTCTACCACAAGAGTTCTGGCTGGAAGAAGTCCTGGCAGGCATAGGCAATACCATTGGCATTTATGTTAAATCCTCGGAAGCTACCAAGCAGAGACGCTACACCTCATATGCCCGAATATGTGTATACCTGAACATTGCTAAACCGCTTCCAGGCTCCATCGTATTGGAATATCACGATGAATATTGGATCCAAACCATTGACTACGAACACATCCTGTTCCGGTGCCGGAAGTGCCATGAACACGGACATCTATTCCGGGAATTCCCCCTCAACATGATCCAGAAATATGGACCCTCAGAAAATGGCAAGGATAAGGAAGGCAAAGATAAAGATGGCTTTGTACAGCAAGCTGGGAAAAGGCGCACAGGAGGAAAGAGACAACCTACCCAAATAAGCAAAGACCCATCTACCCATAACTAGTATGCCGTCTTACAAGACCAACCAGAGCACCTGCCCAACATTGTAACCCAAAATGCGCCCCCCATGAATCTGGAGTCCCACGACCGGGGTGCAGAAGTGGGCACCTCTCAGCAGAGCAAGGAACCTGATCCCCCGCTCCCAAGTGGAGTTCAGAGCACACAGGAGCCACAAGAGATAGAGGACGGCAATGCCGAGATGGAGCTGGAGGAAAATGACCTAGCTGGAGTGGACTTGGAGCACCTGGAGCACGCGTACAGACACCAGAAACTTTACACCATTCCTAGAGACCAACTAAGAAAAGTTCACAAGGTCTTCCTCAATTCTTCAGTCGGTTCAACAGCGCGAGCCAGTAAGGCCCTAGGAATCTAGAGCACAGAACAAAAAAACCCAGGTAAAGCTCAGAAAGATGAAAAAAAAAGAGGACGAAAATCCACCAACAAGCTCATACAGGAAATAGGGAATTACATGGTAAACTCGGGACAAATCCATTTGATATCGGATAGTTTCCCCCCGCTCCATACCCCTCCGTCAATATGAAGATCATCTCCTGGAATATTAGAGGTCTCAACGAGCGTAGCAAGCAGAAATTGCTACGGGATATGATTATGACAGAAAAACCGAACATTGTCATGCTACAGGAAACAAAATGCTCGTCAACAGATATAGATCGACTCCTTCCATTTTGCTGGAGGCAAGGAAGGGCAGCCTCTGTAGACGCCCTGGGCACCGCCGGGGGCTTAACCATCCTCTGGAACACTAATGAGGTGATTATGGAAAACTTCTTTTCCACGAAATGGTCCATCACAGCGGCTTATAGATGCATAGGCTCAAGCAGGCCTGGGTGCCTAACCAATGTATATGGCCCAGCCAATCCGAGGGACAGGCAAGATTTCCTTCGCAGCCTGCACCACACTTATATTCTAAAACAACACCACAACTGGTTGATTGGGGGGGACTTCAACATCATCCGCAGTCTGGAGGAAAATAAAGGTGGGTCCAGACGACTGGAACGAGACTCTGAGCTCTTCAACAGTATCATTGATGATCTTCACCTTGTGGATTTGGAAACTAGCAATGACACTCATACCTGGTCAAACAGAAGAACAGGAACCCATCAAATCACTTGCAAGCTAGATCGCTTCTTCATCTCAGAATCCCTCATGCTGGAGGGAATAGCCATAGAAGCTAACATTCTCAATCTCCCCGGCTCAGACCACTGGCCCATACAGCTATGGATGGACGTCCCGACAACAACTGGTAAAAAGCCCTTCAGATTCAAGCAGTTCTGGTTGGACCATCCGGACTTCCAGGACAACATACAAAACTGGTGGAAGGAGGCAGAAGTCCAGTGAGGCTCCAAAATGTTCAGATTCCAACAAAAGCTAAAAAACCTCAAGCACATCCTCAAGCACTGGAACCAGCACACCTTTGGAAATATTTTCGCTGCCTAGGAAAAGATGAGGGAAGAATTAGGCGAGATTCAACATCAAATCAGGCAACATGGGTTAACTAATGAACTCAAAAATCAGGAAATGAAGATAACCCAATAGCTCGAGGATAGAAGAAGACAGGAGGAAATTCTTTGGAAGCAGAAATCGCGCATCCAGTGGCTCAAGGAAGGCAATCGTAACACAAAATTCTTTCACCGGACTATCATGCAAAGAAGGCATTCCAATAAGATCACGCATCTTATCACAGACGAAGGAGAATCCATCACATCACATGAGGACATGGAGACAGCCCTGATAGACTACTTTCAAAACCTCCTCAGCGAGCCCCTCCTGGATAGAAGTGAAGCCATAAACAAAATCACAAGAAACGTGCCATCCCTAGTCACGCAGGAACAGAACTCGGCACTGCTCCGGCCTATTACGATTGAGGAGGTGGATGAGGCGCTTCAACACACGCCCAAATGCAAGGCTCCAGGACCGGATGGGTTCACAAGCGATTTCTTTCACCATTGCTGGCCAATGATCAGGACGGAAGTGTGGGAAATTTTGGAAGACTCCAGGGCCACTGGTCAAGTCCTCCAAGCTTTCAATGCTACTTTCCTCACCTTAATCCCCAAGGAAGGAAATGCACATCATCCTCAACAATTCAGACCAATAACTTTGTGTAATGTCATCTACAAACTGCTTACAAAAGTCATAGCCCGCAGGCTCAAATCTATCCTACCAACAATCATATCCCCAGAGCAATCAGGGTATGTAGAAGGCAGACAAATCTTGGACAGCGTCATCTTGGCTCATGAAGTAATCCACTCTCTACAAAAGACGAAGACTCCAGGTATGCTTCTCAAACTTGACCTTTCGAAAGCATTTGACAAAATAAGCTGGAACTTCATGCAAGAAATGCTCTTAGCCTTTGGCTTTGATCAGAGCTGGGTAAAATGGATCATGAATCTTACCTCTACAGCCTTCTTTTCTTTGCTTGTGAA
Organism: Picea sitchensis; assembly: GCA_010110895.2. Lineage (NCBI taxonomy): Eukaryota > Viridiplantae > Streptophyta > Pinopsida > Pinales > Pinaceae > Picea > Picea sitchensis. The sequence goes on along the minus strand of SNQJ01S0003712.1, from coordinate 84,025 downwards.
TGGTGTCCCTTCCAGACCTTTCTCCCCCTCCAGAGGAATCAGACAAGGAGATCCTCTCTCTCCTTTCCTGTTCATCATCCTGGTGGAAGGACTCAGCCGATCAATACGCGCAGCAGTGGAAAACAACTCTTTGACCGGTCTCCCCCTGCACGGTTTAACCCCTCCTATCTCCCACAACCAGTTTGTGGACGACACTCTCCTGATGGGCAGCCCAACTATCCGAGAGGCAATTGCTATCCAAGAAATTCTCATCTATTTTTTCGAAGCCTCGGGCTTGGATTTCAACATGGGTAAGTCTCAAATCTTCTTTTTTAATACACCCCCACCTATCCAGCGTCACATCTCTGCAATCTTAGGTTTTAGTCGAAGCTCCCTTCCGTCCAAATACTTGGGTATCCCCCTCATTGATAATGGCCTCTGAAACTCTTCTTGGGAACATTTGCTCGCCTCTTTCTCCAAAAGGCTTTCTTCCTGGACCTTCAGAGTTTTAAAATTTCCAAGTCACCTTACTCTGCTCCGCTCTATTCTCCAGTCTCTCCCGATCTATCATTTCTCGGCTCTAGCCGCTCCACGATTCGTCCTTTCCGCCATCAAAAATTTTCAAAGAACCTTTCTTTGGCACGACGTCAACTCAGGGAAGAAGATGGCGTTGGTTAGCTGGGACAAACTGTGTAGCCCAAAAGAACAAGGCGACCTAGGCTTAAAGGACCCCTTCATAATGAATAAGATCCTCAGTGCTAAAATCTGGTGGCGCTGGTTAAAACATCCCAAGGATCTCTGGGCCAGTCTATGGAGGAAGAAATACACCCCAAATATAGCAGAGAGAGATCTTATTAGATGGAACGGGGACGACCTGGGCTCCCTAATTTGGACTGCGGCCAAACAAAACAGACAGATAGTAACTCAGCATGCTTTCTGGGAGATCAGGAATGGCAAGACAACGCTTTTCTGGCATGATTCCTGGCAGCAATGGCCAGTCCTGGCCAAGGAGGACTGGGCCCAAGATATCTGCACCCAGGACATGTAATCGGGCCTCACAAATGTCGCTGACTATTGGCAGGAATCCCCCCCGGAGGACACTTGGCGACACTGGGGCCTGGACAAAGAGCGCCTCAATCTAGGAGCACAAGTGGACTTGGAACCTTGGCAGAAAGAGATGGTAACGAGGAAAATACCCAAAAATGAGGGGAGAGATATCCTCAGATGGGGACACCGCCCACAAGGCACATTCAGTACTCAGGAGGCCTACCTGCTCAAAACGGTAAAGGATCCCATCCCAAACTCAACACCCTGGTAGAAACTGTGGAACCTTAAGCATTGGCCAAAGATTACTCTTTTCCTCTGGCTAGTTCTCCATTCTAGCACTCTGACATGGGACAACCTCAAGAAACGAGGCTTTGTGGGGCCTTCAATATGTGCTCTTTGTGGCCAAGCAGAGGAAACCCTCAATCATCTCCTCAATACTTGCCCCTTCACCGCTCAGGTTTGGGATCAGGCTGCGCAAGTCATGTACACCTCAGATCGGAACAGGGACAGCATCCAGGAAACAATCACGAACTGGAGAGATGAAGCCTTCCACTCTCCCATCTTAAACCGCATATGGCAACTCATTCCAAGCTTTATCCTCTGGCAGACTTGGAAAGAGCGGAACAAAAGAATCTTCAAGGATATATCCCTTCCGTGGCAACAATGTTGGCACCTATGCTGCAATAGTATCCGGGAGACGATCAACATTCAACAATGGTCTGAGGCCGACAGCAGGGCAGTGCCATCTGAACACTGCATCTTACAACAATGGGCGCTCCATCCCCCACAAACAGCGCACATGACCAGCCAACCAAGGCTCAGCAGTCCAGATTATTGGTCTCCTCCTCCGGAAGGCTACATCAAGCTTAACTTCGATGGAGCCTCGAAAGGCAACCCTGGAGATGCTGGTTACGGGACAGTCTTCCGAGATCATCGAGGACACATCGTGATCATAAGCGCAGGTTCCCTGGGGCACTCAACAAACAACAAAGCAGAGCTTTGGGGTCTTCTCAATGGACTCCGAATAACCCGCGCAAATGGCTTTACTAAGCTTATAGTCGAGGGGGACTCTCAACTCATAATCAACATCTTGAGCCGGATGCTTAATGGAGTGCACCTAGATAGATTGGCGCCCAACTGGAGACTCTCCCTTGGGATTCAAATTCTCTCTGACTTACTACAGCCAGATCAATCCATCATCCCCTCTCACATCAAACGGAAAGCGAATCAAGTGGCGGACAGGCTAGCCAACTTAGGCACTACCTGGAGTGGACCAGATCTTCTCTGCAACTCCCGCAGAGACTCGGATCATCCTATCCTCCAACGGTGTATTCGCAAAGCTGCTGAAGCAGACAACCCCCCGAATGGGGTGTTATTGCTGGCCACGGGGCATACGGAGGAGGTTGGCATTAGGCCACCAAGCACGAGGCCACGTGATACGCCCGTGCCAGAACCCATCACCACCCTCTAGTATTAATTCGATGCAGCCAGGCTTTAAGTTATGTACGCGCGCATTCAAAGTTTGTAAGCTTCGGCTATCCTGCGTTCTCCATATCACTTCTATCGCGCAAATGGGATTATCATTTGTTTGCTCGGTGCATAGTCTCCACACCAGGGGTGGTGAGTGCTCTCCCGCATGCTCTTGGGAAAACCTCACTCACTCCCTGGTGCACCTCATTAGCTCTCATAGCCTCCACGCCTCCTGCGACTCGGCCTACTCCATCCCTCAGCCTGTTACAATGCCTCGTGAACGAGGGAAGTCGAGAAGGGGATCCCCCTGGAGTCCCCGTAGGCCATCCCCTTCACCTCCTGCCTCCCGGACTTCCACCAGGACTCTGGCACTTTGGACAGCCAATCCACCCCCGCTTCCGAACCCTGCTCCAGCAGAACCATTTCCTGGCATCCTCCTCCCTGTAATTCCACCTCGGCACTCTGTAGAAGACCTCCCTTCTCTCCGCAGACCCGGCAATTATACGCAACAGGCTCCCGTTTCCAACACAGGAGTGCAGCTCCGGGATAATCTTGATAACATATATGACCTGGTGTTTGAATTAAGAAAGGAGATAGATGACCTCCACTTCCGTGTAAATTCCACCAATTCCAAGGTGACGACGCTCCTCCATCTCTTGGCCTCCATGAGCGCGTCCTTTCCCTCTCACTCGGGTGAAGAATCCTCAGCGGAAGTGCCCCATGCAGCGACTCAACATGGTAACACCACAGAGCAGAGCACAGTCAGCACGGGGATGGCATGCATCGCGTCAACGAGCCAGCAAATGCAGACGGAAGCACCAGTGGACGAGCGAGCAACGGACAGGGCTATTACCGCGATGCTCTGGGATTCTGGACTCTCCTTAGTGGAGCCAGGTGTCTAACTGTGTTTCAAGGAAAATTTTTCTCATCCTAGCTAGTTTTATTTTGACAGCATACTTATACTTATTATCTGTTTAGTCTCAGCACTGTTTAGTAAACTTTTAAGGCTGACTGGACTGGTTTCCCCTCTGTTGGGGCAGTCCAGTGAGACCAAACTGTCTATGGATGTAAACTAGCACTTCCACCAGTCTTTTGAAGGAACTTAATATATCATACTCTTACTTAGAAAAAAAAAAAAAAAAACTAATTCTTTATTAAACACTGTCAACCATATAAAAATACAAGCTCACATACATACCCATCAATAAAAACATCATTCTCAATTCCCTATACCCAATTTATCTACTAAAAACTAATCAAAACTAACATAATATCATAAAACATATAACATTAATACATTAAAAAAAAATTGAAAAACAAAGATCATATTAAAAAATATAAAATATTAATAAATTAAATCATTAAAATGTGTTGTTTACCACGTCTTGTGTCATTCCATATACCATCACTTCCTATGTAGTTTCTTTTTTATTTTAAACTCATAAGTAACATGTTCATTTCTTCTTACTCTTTGTTTGGTGGGTGCTTTTCTTCTATTAATTCAGTCTACCTAATAGAATGTAATACATGTCTTGTGCCATGTCTGGTCATAGTGGAGCAACCATTTACCACAAAAATATGTGTTAAAGTCATACAGTTTGTTTGCTAATGTTGAAACTTTTATTTAATACTTCAATATAAGTACAATTTTCATTTCCGGGAGAATTAGTGGACGTGGTGGTTAGGGAAATATCTTCCTCTTTCCTCGTAGCATCCACATTTATAGGCTCTACCACTGAAAAAAGAAAAATGCATAAGTATACAAAAATAAATTAAATCATGATAACGGTCATATACCTAATTTTACACTCATTGACACTTTTATGGGGGAGAATACACTATTAGCCTCGTTATCATTCATGCTCTCTTGCATTAAAAAAATAAGACATTAATTCATATGAAATAATCAACCGTGAATGGGTTTTATAAATAATCAACATTCAAAATATGATAATTTTATTTACATCCAAATTAATTGTGGGACTTTGTGATTGCCCCATACATTCCCAGTGTTCAACCATTCATTTAAAATTGATCTTGAACATTACATTGAGTTCTTTATGATAATTTTATTTACATCCAAATTAATTGTAAGACTTTGTGATTGCCACATACATTCTCAGTGTTCAACCATGCATTTAAAATTGATCTTGAACATCAGATTGAGTGCCCCATACATTCCCAGTGTTCAACCATGCATTTAAAATTGATCTTGAACATCAGATTGAGTTCTTTGTAGGAGGGTGGGGAATTCTAATTATCTCCTTGCATTGCATAATATTCAAAATTTTAGTTATCAAATGTAGTTAAACACAAGTTGAAAGATACCATTAATGAAATAATGGTTTAATTATTTGTTATTTATAATCATGGTTATTAATTTGATGCAACCACCCTATCCAAGTTTATGCGGGTCATGTTTTTTTAATTTTAGTTATCAAATGTAGTTAAACACAAGTTGAAAGATACCATTAATGAAATAATGGTTTAATTATTTGTTATTTATAATCATGGTTATTAATTTGATGCAACCACCCTATCCAAGTTTATGCGGGTCATGTTTTTTTAATATCACTTAAGTATCTTTGAAGTATTTTTAATCCTACAAAAATTTCCAACTAAATAAGATATTAAACTTTTTATGTAAGTCAACATATTTAATTAAATATAACATTTGCATCCCTACATTTGATGGCATATTTCCTTCTTTTTCTCATTTTTTTTTATTTGCATCCTTTATTAGAGCCCTTCATTCCCTCTAAGGGATTATTAGGGATTATTGAAGGATGCTCATACTAGATGTTATCTTGGAAGTTAACCCTATATGTGTCCATAAAAGGTTTCAAATAATTACTAGCCATATAAATTATTTTAATTTGGTTGAATACATCACAAAAGAGGCTAATCAAATGATCTAATAGTTCTTTATTCAAATGAGGATATTGGTTGTTAAGCCTTTTACAAATGGAAGGTCCAAAAATATCTAATGTATTATCATTAAAGTGTCTATAAAGATGTTATTTCCTACTAAATCATATTGTTATTTATAGAAAATAAATATAAAAAGTACATTTATACCACATTATGGGGAATAAGACACTATTAATTACCAAGAAACTTTTTCATCTAGAATAGAATAAGGTTTTCATCCACCAAAATTTCAATCAGTAGTCTCTTAGTGTTAAAAACACATGATGATATAGGAAAGTAACTAAATGATTCAATAATGAGGATATCTCTTCCAACATGTGCATCATCTGGAATGCTATGGGCATAGATGATTTTAGGGGCGAAATTTCGCCCATGGGCGAAATTTAGGGGCTTTCAATTTTTTGTTGGGCGAATTTTTTGTATGAAAGTCATTTTTTAAAACTTATATCATTAGCCCGTAATTTATTTTAGGGGAAAAATCG
>SNQJ01S0003712.1:61366-75545 GCA_010110895.2 Picea sitchensis | reverse complement strand
GGTGGATATTTGTAAGTGATCTTACATTATTAATGCAATAAAGGAATATCGTTTGCTGGGGTTTTTCTCCCTGTAGAGGGTTTTCCCAGGGTATATGTGTTGTTGATGTGCATGCTTACTTATCTACATAGCTATTGCTATTCTGTTATGATTTGGTATTGTTGAAGTGTATTAAGCTGGAATCAAAGTGTTGAAGAAAATAAAAGAATTAATTTGCATAATAAATCAAGCTGATATTTTAACAAAACAGTGATATAGCACAGGAATGAAACTGGACAACAAGTTAGCAGACTCTCCACAAGCAAAACGACAAAACCCTTCACACAGAAATTTTGGACAGCAAGGTAGCAGACTCTCCACAAGCCAAACAACAAAACCCTCCACACAAAAAATTAGGACAGCAAGGTAGCAGACCTCACAGGGAGCTCAACTTCAACACGCGGCAACCAAGAGAAAGGTCTTCTACCTTTACATAGCAAAGGAGATAGCTGAAAAGGAGGCTGCGGCACCCGTACTCAGGTCTGTGGGCCTGTAGAACAGATCTGGCAGCCAAGGGAGGCCTCACGGCTCAGACAGATCCGGCAGCTGTAGGAAGAGGGGGCACATGCACCCTATACACCAACAAATAGCAAGGAGGAGCTTCCAGCCATGACCAAAACACTAAGATCTGAAAACTGATAACCGTAAAAGAGGCCGCACCAACAAAGGAGAGTAGTCACTGAGGTAGCCGTAGCAAGGAGAGAGAGGAGAGAGTGTGTGTGCTAGAATGCTTGAGGGTAGGGTCTTATTTATAGTTAGGGAGAGGGGTAGGGTCTTTTCCATTCTTTCGGAGAATGGCTCTTGTAGCTGCATTAATTTTAACATAAATTGAAGAGAATTAGTGTTAGAATATTTAATGCGCATTTCAATGGGCATCCTTTTGAGGTAAAAATAGGGGCATGGTTCAATTTAGAAGTGTGCTTATGCAAGGAAAGCTAAGTGCTATTGAAGATAGGATAGACTATTTGGGGAAAGGCTAAAGATCTATCTTTATCTCCCGTGACATTTTTTTAAAACAATTTTGTATATTATAAATATGTATCTTGCACCATGGAATATCATTTAATTGAAGTGATATTTTTCCTTTTCTTGTGTCCCTTGTTTTGTGCATATGTGCTTTGTTAAACTAACATTAATCAGAGCAGTCATCGAATTTATGAGTTTTTGAGGAAGTTTTGTTTCATGGGGAATGCAGATCACTAGTTGAAGTTTTGAAATTTTTTCCCAAAACACTGATGAATGAAAAACACCTTTATTTAGAGAAATGATTAAGAGGAGATGCTTCTAATTCACAAGCACCTCTAGTTCATAGCAGTGGCTTATGTGTCCTTTTAAGTTCTCTGATTGAAGCATTTTCTCCTGTAGAATTTTTCCATGTTTGAGATGCCACCATTATAGTTGAGAAGAGACATTGACAAAGGGAGACATTGAAAAGATTGACAATTGAGTGCGTTCTAGAGAAGCTGGAAGCTCACTTGACGAGGATATATGAGATATGAAGCTCGAATCCAGAGAAAGCAATTGGAATTTTTGTGTGCCAAGTCATAATAGAAAGGCAGCCGTTACTCTATGGTTTATGTTCTCAAGCTAAAGAAAATGCCCACAAGGCCTGATGCCTCGACTCAAAAAGATGCAAATTCAATGCTGCTTTTCAAAAGGAAGGAAAAATATTTTTTTCTTAAGACTAAAATGGTGTTATGTAAAAACTAAATATTTTGTTTAAAAGGCATATTCCATTGTAAATAAATGTTAAGAAGTCTTTTTTTAAAGAGGATTTAGAAAGGGTTTCATAAAGGCCAATTTTTTTTCATGAAATGCACTTCATGGGGAAACCCATCAGGTACTTCCCCTCATTTTGAGGATGGTACCTCCTCTCGTTTTGGTAACCTAACTTGGTGGGGACATCAAGTGAGGCCCACAATATTCCTAGAGGCAGCCAACCTAGGGATATGACCTCGCGATCTCCTGCTTGTAATTCATAGCACTCAACTGCTCAAGCTAACCAACGAGGCTATAAAAGCATTTTCTTAAAAGGTGAAGGTGTATTTTAAGTGGTTCAAAACAATGTTAAGAAAAACTTATTTTCTTTTTTAGCAAGGGTCTTTGTAAGAACAAAAGTTATTTAAAAAAGGGGTTTTAAGGTGTTTAAGCCAAATCTTATTGTCATGGTTGAACTTGTCAAGAAACGATTATTATTGCTAGACATAATGGAGCCACATGTGTGAATATGTGGAGGGCGCATTTTCTCTCTCTTAGCCACACGTTGGGGTGGTTATAGCATCTTGTGGAGTGCACCTCCTCTCTTTGACTAGTCCACTCACGTGTTTGAGTTGGTTATTTCATGATATATTATTTTGTTGGCTCAAAATGGTTTTAGACCATGGTATTGAGAGTGCTTCTTGTTTTGGCTCATGGTTTTTCTTGAGCACATTGTGTTGGCACATGGTATTGTACTAGCACATAGTTTGCTACTCATGGTTTTGTCAGGTGCCTTATCTATATGAGGGCTCCTCTCTCATTTGTTATGGTTGGAATAGATTGGAAGACTCAATTTGCTCAATATTTGGTGTAGTTTCTTCCCTATTTTTTTTAGTAAGTTATTCTAGGATGATTATAGAAGGGATTGGCATGCAAGAGACATTGAGGAAGGAGCTACTGCAAAGCAAACAATGCAAGTGAGGTATGAAATCTTTCTATGTCACTTCTTTGTGAATATTTATAGCTAGATCTTAGTATTGAAGTTGAATATTTCAGGGTTTTAACTTCTTACCCTAGATTTATCTTTTAAATGTTTGAGTTTGCAATTCTTGGGCTGAATCTATGATTAGTTTAGCCTTCCTGTGAATCTTGTATAGTCCAGGTTTCCTAGTTTGATGCTCACCAAACATTCTCCAAGAGATGTGTGGGGACTTCAACAATTGAAGGTAAAAGGGCAACTACTCAAGGAGTGGTTTAGACTCCATGTCCAATCACAATGGCAGCATTAGGGTTTTTTCTTTTCCTTTCTAATCATCTCGATCTAAAATTTTGCCTTTTCATTTTTGGTTTATTTTGCAATCTAGGGCTTTAAGAGTTTAATCTTTGAATTAGATTGCTTGATCCAAGCTTGTTTTCAGTTGTTGAATCTTATTTAGTTTGGATCTATCTCATGCTCACACTTTTTTTCATGATGTATCTTTAGAGTTGGCTTAAGTAAGCTAGCTTAGTTAGCTGAAATTCTAGGTTTAGATCTTGTTCCCTGCATCTTAATTTTATAGATCTAACCTATTTTTTGCATAAAATCTAATATGCTTAATCTCAAATCTCACTTGGAGTTTGTCTCTTTTAATGCTGGAAAATGCATGGTTTAATAACACTTGAACTTTCTCTCACTCACCTCCATTAACAAAGTTTTTTTTTAATGCTTTAAGTTGCAATGTTGGGACATTTTCTTGATCACAATACTAAACCTAAGTGAATCGATGCTATTGGTAATGCAATGCTCTGCTCATTGAATGGTTTTAACATGCAAATTTTTTGGTTTAAATTTAATACTCTATTTGTTTGAATGGTCAACGTATTGCTTAATTCTCCATTTCCTTGCAATGTTCTAGCACCCACATGGTTCTAACTCTCTCCCTTAATAAATCAGTTTAACAGCTTATGGAACGACTTAATGTTAGGCCAAACGATTTGGTGTTCTTTTACCTCTGTTTGGTCATCTTAGTGCAATGATATGGTCCAAATCCTAAAGAATGTTGATCAAACAATGCACATCATTTTAGGGCTGGAACTTTCACACAGTCCATCTATTTTGAGTAAATATACACTGTACAGTGCTGTTGGTACATGGGTGCATGTGAGATACCTTAATCAATTTTGAAGTTTAATATCGTGGTGCTGGTATATATATTTTGGTGCTGGAACACTCCTTAAACAGTCAACATTAAGCATTGGGTTAAGTCTAAATTTCATTTATTTGGTGATAACATGCTACTATCTATGAACTGGAATAATGACCAAGACTGTGGGCATCTATAAGTCTGAATACTTAACAGCAAAAGTCACCAGCACTTTGAATTTTCACTGCAAGGTTCATGAACACTCTCTTAAAGAACAATGATTAATGATGTTTTAATTTATCTTGCTCTGGTATAAGACAACAGTGATAATTTACATTCCATTTCAAATAAGTATTGAAATCCATTTCCAAGGGATTTTTGTTACATAACATTGCACATGATCTTGGAATCCTTTGATGAGTGAATTCTGGGCAGCATCTTACTATTCTTGAATTCTGATATATATAAAAGCAGTTGGGTGAGTTGCATTTCCTTAAGCATTGGTATATACAACCAGCACTTAATGCTTGTTCAAATTGACATCTTCCAAGATTCACAACTCAAACATTGTAAGTGCCATCTATATTGGTTCATTGGGTATAAGTGCTTTTGATTACTTTCTAGTATGTCCCAACATCAATGAGATGATTGAAATCAAGCAAGCTTAATTTACATTCTCTCTACTGTTTTTCCAGCATAATAATATCACATTTCATAACAAGCACATTTGTCTCTTTTGCACATCCTTAAGAGCTTGTTTAATCTAGCAACAATTTGCATACCTTAACCTGCCCTAAACAATGAGAGTGAGTTAGTGGCTAGTTATCTTAGTCAATTTTGTCCAAGTAACTCTCCCATTGCTACAACTGATTGGGCTACATAGACCATAGGGATTCCCCCTAGGCTAGGGTTGTTTAGTTTCCTTAGTCTGAAGTGTGGGGCAAGGCTACTGACGTGACAGTGGGTAGATTGCCTGTAGTGCCTCTAGGCTCTCTCGTTGAGGTTAGGAGTTTTCCTCCTAGGGTAGAGTTTGAGTGGTAACAGGAACCACCAACTCATCCTTCTCTAAAGATACAAGCTATGCCTTCCTACTCAAGGAATTTGTTGCTACGTTCAACTTGCCTGGTCAGTACTCAATGGTCATGTCAAACTCTGCCAAGAAGTCTTGCCATCGTGCCTGCTTAGGTGACAACTTCAATTATGTGGAAAAATAACTTGTTGCCATGTCTGTCTTCACAATGCATGGTGTGCCTAACAAGTGTTGCCTCCATTCTTGTATGCAATGTACAATCAGTCATCTCTTTCTCATGGACAAGATACCTCCATTCACGATCCTATAGGTTCCTACTATCATAGTCCATTGGATGACCTTCCTGTGACAAAACTCCTCCAATGGGAAAATCTGAAGCATTTGTCTTCACTTCAAATGACTGCTCAAAGTTTGGTAGCTTCAACATAGGTGTTGACACAAGTCTACGTTTCAGCTCGTAGAATGTTGCCTGGCACTTCTCCATTCAATTACCTATGGGGGAGGGAAAAGAGCCTCCCTTTTTCGAGAGGGTTTGCAAATGGTCGCATGAGTACCTGGATAAAAAAAGAGAGTGGAATCAGAGCCAAACCATACTTTCTCGAGATTGAGGTTGGGAAGCTCCAGGGTGTCATGAAGGAAGGATGCCCTTGCTTGCATTGGGTTCACTTGACTAGAAGGTGGGTGGGGGGTGGGAAGTCCTCACACCTTCAGGTCCCTCTAGTGAGCTCCTTGACAAGTTTGGCCTATATGACTGCCCCAACCTTGGCATTTGGGGGATTGTTATTCTTCCCTCTAGCTACCCGAACCTAGGACTGAAGGGTTTCCTATTGGGTTTTTGCTTCTTGTTTAAAATAGCCTGTTGGGAGAGGATTTCCTCATGCTTGTTTTTAAGATCCAAGATTTCCACGTGAAGGGAATCCCCATGTGTGGCAAGTTTCTTGTGTCTTGGTCTCATCCATGAATTGTTGCATAAGAAGGTTCTTGGATTCTATTCAAGACTCGATTGGTGAGTAGTTGAATTTCGACCAATAATTTATAAATTTATTAGTTCTAGTGTATCCATTCTCTTAATTAAGTCTTGTCCATGCAATGAGTTCGTTGGTGAATTAGGGGAGGCTTGCAAGACCAGGATATTATCCTTGGGTCCCTCCAAATCCATTAGATTGCTGCCCATTTGCTAAATGGAGAATGGAGGAAGGTATGGAGGCGAAGGAGAGGATAGAGGAGAGGGTTGAGAATGAATAGTAGGTGTTGTGGGGGGAGTCTTGGTGAGAAGAAGGGATGATGGATTCAATAGTAGGAACATGATAATAAGGGGAGAGGGGAGGGATGAAGGTGCGAGGGACGCATAAGAGGCAATAATTCTTCATGGGGGCATCAAAACAAAGGAATGTACGAGTAGAGAGTCGACTTGCAGAAGAAAAAAATGATCAATGGGTTAGGACATGTTATCACAAGACTGTACTTATGCAAAGCCCTCCACAAGATCCCCAAATCTTGTGTAACTATGGAAGAATCTACCACTATCACCTAAGTAGAGACTTCCCTCGTTTTAGTGATGGAAGAGGTCCACCACAAGGGAGGCTTCCTTGGTGATCTCAAGGGATCAAATAACAAGATTAGTCAAGCCTACCCCCCCCTATCTTGGTCACCCGTTAGTTAGGTCTAGGTCTAGGAGAGGGATAAAGGATAACGAGATAATTGTTGTACCTATACAAGACAATAAACAACTTGCAACATATATAGACAATTATCAAGTTATAGAGTGTAAAAATAGCCCTTTAGACACTAGACAAGTATTAAATGCTATGGCTGTTGCAAAGTACAACAGTAAACTAGGTTTATAACAACAATTAGAACTTTGCAACAACAACAAAATAAAGTGCTCATAAATTTACAATTCACCATGAAAAGTAAGCATTAATTAAGTACAACATTAACCAATTGCTAAAAGTATTTTCTGAGCAAGTTAAGCCACTTATAGATGAGTGTATGCAACAAATTTATGTAGTTTTCAGTGGTTGTAGCAAACTTTTATAACAGCAACAACAAATATTGAAAGTTTGCTAGAGTTAGGGTTAGCAACGTTAGTAGGATGTTTGAGAGTGTGAAAAATAGTTTTAATAGCTACTTTAACCACAAGAACACCTCTAGATTAGTGTCGTTGTCCTTTAGGGCTTATGGAGTCTCAAATTTATTTAGCTTGAAGATTGATCTAGATGAAACAAGAGAGGTAAAGTCCAAACCCTAAGGTGCAAACACACTTGGGCCTTAGGTTTTAGACCTTAAGAAAGAAGGTACTTAGGGTGCAAACACTCTTGGGCCCTAGGTGTCGTTTTTCCCTTCTCCTACTTCACTTAGGTAAAGGATCAAAGTCTAGGGTTAAAACCCTAAAGTGCAAGCACTTTTGGACCTTAGGTTTTTAACCCTAGCAAGGATGCTTCACAGATTTGAACAATAAAGATTTTGTGAGGAAGAGAAACACTTATGTCTTCCTCTGAGGGTTTCAACAAAACAAGAATATTTGCAACAAGATAGCAATTTAACCTTTAACATCAACAAGAAACATAGAATTTGCAGAAAATTACTTCTTCCAAGTAGCATGAACACCAAAACCCTAATTGTAGAAATTTATCATCCAAAAGTGCAACACATCCACAAAGAACCTCCTCCAAGACTACCACTTGAGAGAGAAAGAGCCAAAGAGGCTAAAGGAGCAAAAATTTCAGAAGTGTTACCCCACACAAGTGTGAGGGAAGTGATGATAAAAATGAATGTTAGCGCTAGCCTTTTATATAAGGCCAAACCTAGCGCTTTGTCCACAAATCAAGTGAAAATACAATAATAAGTGGGGTCGATCCCTCAAGTAGCCTCTACAGATAACAAAAATGCAAAAAGGCTATCATAAATGCCACACGTGTGGTGACGTCAAGCCTCCAAAGGCTAGTGAAGGGCCTCCCAAGGCCATGTGGCAACATCTCAAGGTGCAGTGATGGCAAAGAGTGTATCTCATCGTCCACGGTCATGCTCTATCATCAGGGATGCACCAAGTGACATCAAACCCCATCATCATGAAAACCTACAAGGTGACGCCATCATCAAAAAGAGGCCAACGCCAAGGGTCTAGCGTACTGCATCCAAGGTGGAGGAAGCTGCATCTTGTCTCTGCATGGTGTTTGACTATCAGCTACTGGAATGTCCTCCTTCCAATGAGTAATAAACCCTGGTGGTACACTGTCCAACATGTGGGATTTTAGCCCATCTGTGTGCCTTCATGACCAAATCTACTAAATTCAAGCTCATCTGTCCATTGTTTAAGGTTCTGAGGATGTGAGAGCTCATGTTGGAAGGTGGCAAGTCACTGGATGACTCACTGTTATGCATCACACGTGTTGAAGTCCTGCAATAAGGGCACAACATCTTGGGTGAAAGCCTAGGACGTTCCTCAAAGAACCATGTCAAGGCCATTCAAAACAAAGGAGAATATAAGACAAGGTAAGCCAATGTTCATAAGAGATATTAGTCCTTGAATCATGTAAAGTAAGCTATTACTTAAGATATAAGCCATGCAGACAATTCACCTCAGTATCCTCTTTAAGCATCACACTGGCCTAGGACCTCATGTGAGTTGGCAAGTCTGGATATGGGAGAGCTTTCATCCAACCCTATTAGGTGTGCCAACCAAGACAGTGAAATAAAAGACCCAAGCAGAGGGATAGGTCCTGAGGGAAACAGTGAAAGAGTAAGTGTGATATTAGTATGTATTTGGGCTCATTTCATGGCTTATGGTGTCATTGAATCCATTTCTATGAGTGCCTTTGTAGAGGGAGCCCTTGTTGCTTGAGATACCCTTCCCCGGTACTTTTTGCATTCTGAATCCCTTAATTGCCTTTTGATACCCTTTTGTTATTTTGCTAGTCCCCTTCACAGGTTTCAAGCTTTATTCTTTCATTTTCTTACTGGGCTATGGTCCTGTTATGATTATGCATTCAGTGCATTAGGACAAGGGGTGATTACCGTTAGAGGGGGTAGAGCTCAAGCTGGCCTGCGACTTTTATAGGTGGTCTTTATCATTTTTTACATAGCATATACGTAGCAGTTGCATCAACCTCTGGGCCTTCAACCCCTTCTTTTCATGAGAGAATGGACCATGACCCATTATCAAAGTTGAGTACACTCTGAGAGGCTCCAAGATAGAAAGTGTTAAGTATGGCAGGGAACAAAACGTTACCTTTGTGAGGGACCCCCGATAGTACTCCTTTTCCCTGGGCGGTGACAACACGGGACTAAGGCATAGAAGTTGACCACCAAGGTGAAACAAGGCAACAAACACAACTTCGCAAGCCAATGATCCATTATCCAACTTCAACCAATGATCCTCATCCACATGCCCAATAAATTAAGCACAACCCTATCATTATCACAAACCATGAGGTATGTTAGTCCTTTCATGCAAAGTGTTGTGCTTAATTTATTGGGCATGTGGATGAGGATCATTGGCTGAAGTTGGATAATGGATCATTGGCTTGGGAAGTGTTTGTTGCCTTGTTTCACCTTGGTGGTCAACTTCTATGCCCTAGTCCCGTGTTGTCACCGCCCAGGGAAAAGGAGTACTATTGGGGGTCCCTCACAAAGGTAACGTTCTGTTCCCCGCCATACTTAACACTTTCTATCTTGGAGAAAACCGGTGATGTCTTTGACAGTCGGTCTATTTGAGGAAAGGAGAGTCTTCTGGTGGGTAAGCACTCTCCAATCCTTCCAGTCTTTGGTAGTGAAGTTCCAAAGATCCCTCCAAAAGAAGACTCCTTTATTGCTAACCTTGTGGGCCTAAAATCTGACACACTTTGGAATACATTGTCCTTGGTTAAACCATCTCTAGATAGGTCTCCATCTAAATCCCATCCCGCTTGATTCCTTGAGCAGTTCCATTTAACCAATGGTGTAACAAACCTCTAAGCCTCCCAAATACTTAGACGGATTGTGGATCCGATCAACTTAAAAAGTTGTGGTGATGAGATGATATCACACAGTCTAAAGGGACCTTGGATTAGGAGATGCTGAGCTGATTGAAATCGATGATGTAAGAGAATTTTCCATGGGGAAGATCTCCCTAGGAACCTAACAATCCATTTAGCAGCCAATATATGCCCTTGAGTCATCATATCAATAAGATCAAGACCACCCTCCTCCTTAGGCATAGTGCAGACATCCCAAGGGACCATAGGAAGCTCTCGATTGCCACCATACTTAGAGTAGAGAAAAGATCTGAGGATTTGTTCCAATCTCTTGAATCAATTCCTATGAGGAAGCTGGCAAGAGACATAATAAATATGAGAAGCTTGAAGAATCCGAAAACCCCTGTAAGCTTCCTGGTTGAAAGGAGATCCTTATACTGCCACACCAAAAGCTTGGACTGTAATATCTCGAGGCACTAGTTCCACATGTCAACCACTGAATGACTATCCGCAAAAGGGATCCCACTATAGCAGCCAATCCACCGGGTTTATTCTAGTGCCACACATTAGGAACCCAACCTGGAGGATCATCACGCCCAATCAACCAATAATCGATTTTCCTGTGATTAATCATGACCCCATAGGCCCTGCAAAAGTATTCAAACAACACTTGGTAGCTTGAAACGAGTCACGATCTAGATGAACCAACAACAAAGAGTCATCAGTGAAGTGATTGTTGATCATTTCTAATGCATCCATGGGAGAAATACCGTAGATTTTCCCTTGAATGCTTGTAGGCTCCAAAATATACCCTAAAGCATTGACAACCAAAACATACAAGTAAGGGGTGAGGGGGAAGCCTTGTCTAATTGATCAATGAAGGGGGATGCAATCTGTCAAAGTGCTATTAACTGAAACCAAGGATGAGGCATTAGAGAATAGAGATTGAACCATTCCAACACCTTTTGAACCAAAACCAAGGCATTGGAGCATATCTGTGTTAAAAGACCAATCAACTCTGTCGTAGCATGTTTGTTATCCTCCCCACCCGGGTTCACTTCCCTCAAAGTGGACATGTTGGCTCGTTGTGATAAGGCTAGAAGGGTAGACGACCGCTGGGATAGAGGTCCACTCCGGTGGGCTTCTGGATGCCTCGGCCCTTGCTAAGTTAGAAATGTTTGGTATATCTGGCTTGTGGGTTGTTGGATATACCCTTGGGTTATAGTGGATGCTAGTAGGATTCATCTTGGGCCTAGCCTAGATTAATCTTACAAGTTATCGATTCCCATAGTTAAAAAAAAAGAAAAATCAATCTTAAGAAACAAGGTCCCTTGCCCAATCTCTTGAGCCTATTCCATGGCCTCTTGTGTTGAAATAACAATGTCAAGAATGAATCTTCCCTGTACAAAACTAGTCTGCTCCTCTTGTATAATGCGTGAGGTAACTTCGTTCCTATGGAGTGCAAGACCCTTAGCCAAATTTTGTAGGAAACATTAAGGAAGGTAATGGGCCTCCAATCTCCAATGGAGTCACTAGAAGCATTTTTAGGAATCAACTTAATAACCCCTTGGTTAAGAGAGGTTGTCAAATGCCCAAAAGAAAAGGCATCATTGGCCATGCAACAAAGATCATCTCCAATCGATTCCACATTACCTTGAAAAATTTGCAAGGCAACCCATTGATGCCAGGAGACTTACCATTCTTCATAGAAGATAAGGCAAAAAAGAGTTCCTCCTTGGAAAGGTTAGAATCCAACCGGTCTTGATCAATGACACTAACCTTCCTATTGATATTTTGGTGGCTGCGGGAGGTACATACCTTCATATGTAACCTTTGACTAGAATAGCATATTCTGGAAGCAGGAGAAACCCTAAACAGATGTGTGAAAACTCTAGAAGACACGTTGGCTCAAAAAATATATATAATATTAAGGTATTATCCTCCAAGAAGACAAGTCGGCTTCACAGGAAAAAGATAAACAAAAAATGTAATTACCAAAAAGTCAGGTCGGCCTAGCCAGAACTGGACAGATTAATATAAATAGAGGACATCTTGGCTCATTTGTTCACTCACTCTCACTCAAGAAACCAAAAACAGTGCACAAGTTTGGAGGAGGAGCAACAACAGTTGCGGTTGTACAATTTTCTCTTTTTTAGTCTTTTTGGTACTTTCTCTTGTGCGCTACCCTTGGAGAAGGTGTGTTCTCTTGGTTATCTATTGGTTATGGTGTGGCTTCCTGGAATCATTCTTTCTGTCAAAGGTTAAAGTGCTCGGGGGTGGCTTTGTGCCTATGGTTGGGTGACAATGGTGTAGCATTGTCTATGGTGAAACAAGCACATCAACATTATTCTAACAGGTTATGGGCCCACACTACCTTTAGAACAGTCTAACCTTTGGAAGGTAGACCGGGAGTTCCTTGTCGAGCTCGTTGTAGCACCAGTTGCAGCTACAACTAGGGTTTTTGATTTTACAGCTGCAACAAACCCTAAACCTAAATTCTTGGGCACTTTCAGTGAAGCATTGGACCTAATTTTTTGGTATTCTAGTGCACCCTAGCCTAGTGCATCCTTTGGTGCCCTGAGCCAACATAAACATCAATTTTGAGTTTTTGGGTCAAAGTCAATAGTTTACTGGTCAAAGTAAAAGGTTGACTTTTGGTCAAAATTGATTTTTTTGGTCAAAGTTGAAATTTCGGTGTTTCTAGCTTGTTCTAATCATTGAACCTTTTTGATCCAGTTTCTAACCTCTTCTTGTCAAGATGGTTTCTAGTTTCAGATTAGAAGACAAGCTGAACGATACTACAAATTTCAAAGGTATGTTTTCAAGTTATATCATCCAGCAAAGCATGAGTGTGTTTGCAGGCAATGTACAGGAGACCTTGTCCAAGCAGTGATTTTGAATTCAGTAAATTCAGAGGAGCAAGCGCACCCTCCCTAGCAGTGAAGACTCCAGGTTTGATCATTTAAAAATTGATGTCTCTAGCTGTTATGGCATTATTATGATCTTATGCTGCATCTTGATCTATTGAAGTTATGATCATTATACTAACCCTTTAATACTAGAGATACACTTGTTGATCTCCTCTCTAGGAGATATTCTTATTCTTATGTAAATGCTTATTGTTTACAAGATGAAGTTGATCTCCTTTAGGAGATGTTCTTCGTAATTGACCTAGGCTCCAGGCAAGATATCTTCCATGGAGGATACCATGGAGATTTTGTTGTTCTTGTTTCTTGTTTCGGGCAGGCCATAAGAGATAAATCTGAGAGGGAGTCAGACTCAAAGGGAGTTAGTGATCAAGAAGAAGCCACCATAGTTTTGTGACACTTTGTAGAATGCAAAGGGGCATGCAGCAGACGAAAGGGGCATGCAGCAGACGAAAGCGTGGTCCAAGGATTCTCTTAGATAGAGGGAGTTGATTTTAGAGTTTGAGATGAAGGATCTTGACCAGATATATTGTTATTGTAAGCATGGCTGGCATCAGATGAGATCTTCAGTGAGGAGACTGAAGAGGTTTAGCATGATGGACAGGAAGTCCATGGCCACACCTATGACGACACATCTGAGGAAGTTGTGTGACGGGATAGACATTTGCTTTGCAGAGAGCACCTTATGCCAGTGTATGGTTGAGCCATGACCGTATTATTGGGTTACAACACAACATGCAGGTACCTATGTTGTACAGATAGATATGATTGATCTTCGATGATGAAGTATGGCTGCTGGGATATACAGTTTTTGGATTGGAAGTGCAGAAGACAGATCTAGCACCTGGGGTGCTACTTCAGCTTAGGATCGAGCAGGATTTCCAGACAATCAGGGAAGTAGATATATGTAGCACTCAGTCATATATCATAGCCAGTGATGCAAGATATGAAGTAGGGTGGATTTTCGAAGGATCTTGCAAGACTTCATCAGAGACATGGTGCAGGAAGGAGCAGTGAGGCTCCATCACATATCCACAGATGAGCAGATAGTCGACATTTTCACTAAGCCTTTGTCTGGGACAAGCTTGGCAGGTATGCAAATATTTCCCTGGGGGAGTGTTGATGATTGCAGCATCGTGCCGATATTCCAAGATTGATCAAACAGACTTGATCATGTGGGAATAGGCCTAGATGTAATCTTCGACGCACTGAAGATTCAAGTTGCTGGTAGATTTCCTATGTGTGAATTGCATCGGGCCTTGAAACTCTCAGGAGTAGGTGAGTAGCCTCGATAAGCATCGGGCCGACTCTATCTCCACAGGAACTGGGCTGTAGACCAGGGGAGATAGGGAACATCTACATCTAGAGTAGATGTACCTCGGTGTAGTCTTCGACGGGCTGAAGACT
>SNQJ01S0003712.1:43078-53967 GCA_010110895.2 Picea sitchensis | reverse complement strand
GTCGAATTTAATGCCGAATTTTATCCCCAAAATTTTCACTGTCGAACTTTTGTCGAATTTCAAGGTCGTCGAACTCGAACACGAACACGAACCAGGTGACTAAGGTTGCAGGGCCACACCTGACAGATAGGTACACATGGGGAGATGATTAGTTCGGACCTCCATAGGGCTAAAAGCCCACCAGATGGATGCTAAGACCCCAGCCAGGGGTAGACACACATCAGAGGCTTGCACTGGAGAGAGAGAGGAGGATGTTCCACCAGAGACAGCCTGACAGGCCTGGACCCAGGGGGGTCTTGCCTTCCCACTATGATGTTGGCCTTGGAAGGCCCATGGCGTCACCTTTTCTGCTTGATTTGGGTTTTAATTTGTCATTTTTATGTAAAAACTGGATATTACATGTAAACTGGCCATGTTAGCTTTTTTTGACCTAATTTGTAAATTAAAGGTCATTGTAACTGTATAAATAAGGGTTTTTGCCCTTGTATTATTCATCATCTTTCACTCACATTTAGTGAGGTCTGAAATTTGTGCCCTACTTAGGGTTTATTGGCTGAAATTTGGTGCGCACTTCTTGAAGGAGGCTAGTTTTGGTGTGTTTTAGCATTTTTCTTGGTGGAAAGTTTTCAACTAGGCCTATTTCTAGATGATTCTTGGTGAATGTAAGTAAATTTCTGCAATTCTTCTTCATTTTGAATGGTTATGGTGTATTTATCTTGCATTTCTTCCAAGATTATGAAATTGCTAGCTTAAAACCCTAAGAGGTTAAAGCACATGTTATTGTTCTTGCCTTAACAACTTTTCACCTACTAAATTGTGCTAGAAACCATACTTTCTTGAAGCTTTGTGCTAAGGGCCTTGCCATTGCAACACCCTAGCATCATTTGCTTCATCTAGCTGTCATCTACTTCATCCTTGAGCTAAAGGAGGAAGCCTAGGGTTACCTACTTCCTAGTGGCCATTTTCCCCCTAGGGTTTAGTGATTGAAGCCTTGGGTTACCAACACTTCAATCATTAACCTTCTTGTCTCTAGCTCTCATATTATCATTTGTTCCTTCAAGATTGACACTGCTAAAAGTGACTCCATTAACCCTAAAAGCACTGATCTAAGCCTTACACTTGATTGATCGATGAAAACAACTCTCAAAACTTTTACCTCAAGCTATCTACTAACTTCTCCTAACCCTAGAATAGACTAATTTACTAACCTACTTGCTGCTGTTACAAAAGTAAGCTACAACCATTTATTCCAGCAATAAAAGCACTAAAAAACAATTACAAAGTTGATTTATACACTGCCTAATTAGCTTCCGACAACTGCTAGTACTTTGCTATTATTGAAGTCATTATTTTTGGTCACTGTGAAGCTCTTTTAAGGCATTTATTGTGAAGCTATTATCTTATAAACATTGCTGTTATAAAATTCTGTTTGCTTCATCATACATCGACTATTGCTTTTATTGATAAGTCCATGGTTTTATGAAGTACTAACATCAAGTTGTACTTGCAAAAGATATCGTTTTCTTGTTGCTTTGTTTTGGGCAGGTACATCTAAGCACTTCATTATTTCATTGGTTAAAACCTTGGGACTTTCTGATCAGTGTGACTTGTAAGAGGGGATACTTTTATAGACACTTTAACCTTTGCCTTCTCAAACCCCCAGGTCACTGGGGATGTCTCCCCTGGGCCATCAACCCTAAATAGAAAGAGGTATCTTATTAAGGTGACAGTGATAGGATAACCTCCTGTTATGCCAATTTGCCTCCCTTAGCCTTTCCCTTTGGGACAGGTACAAATTCCGCGATAACAAGGACCATAGTGTAGTCCAGAAACTACTCAGAAATATGCTTTTTGTTTGATATAATTGAGGTGGACAAGTCCAGGTGAACCCAAATGAAAAACAACTTTGCTGCTTCCTGCCCATCATGGTCCTGCAGCATGGATTTAACACTGCAATCTTTACTGAAATGTTACATGATGACATAAACATCGACTTTTGTTTATTGCACACTCTGAATCCTGAAATCAACATCAACAACACATACACTCAGTCATTCTTCTTGGCTGTCCTGGAAGTCATCCAACAACAAAATCCATACATATGCTCTTCCAAGGTCTTGAAGGAACAGGGAGAGGGGTGCACAGACCCAACTTCTGGTTTGCAGGCTTGGAGATGCTGCATAATGCATGGCTTTGCACAAATTTCTCCACATCCATCTGCATTTTCAACCAATAGAAATATCTCTACAAGTTGGCCAGAGTCTTGTTCACTCCAAAATGACCAGCAACTTTGAAAGTATGTGCCTCCCTTAAAAATAACACCCTCTGCCCTTCCGTTGGCATGCAAATGTTGTTTAACTGTGTTGATTTTTTCTGAGTGTTTTCTCACTTCTGCAATTTATCCCAATCCCGGTTTCAATCACTCTGTGTTGATTTTTTCTCGAAAGTGTTTTCACTTCAATTTATCCTAACCTGCTTGAATCACTCTTATCACTCCAAGTGTTTAGACGCTCCATTCTAATATTATAATGAAATTTATGCATATTAATATGCATAAATATTAAAATGAAATTTGACTAAAACACATGAAATAAATGATCTTTTCTATGGCTGTCTTAAACTCAGAAATTAAACCAGCAAATACACATTTAATGACACAATGATATTTGGTCAATTGACCCTGAAAACTCCATATAAGGTGGGGAAACCAGAGAGAGGAGTTCTTCTATTTCTTTAATTTCTGGAAATTACATATCAACAAAATAAAACCAACAGACTGAGAATCCTATCTCTTCCTCGCTTTCCTCGTGTTTAAAGGACCGAAGCAGTTCCAAACAGTCATTTTGAATTTTCAGGTTTCGACAAATTAATTAGTTTGGACTGCCGTTAATAAATGTCAGACGGATGAGGAAAATGCCTGCATTAATTTCTCAAGTATACTAAGGCTGCATCTGCCTCAGACACATTAAACACCTCCTTTCTCCTTGGAAATCAAGGTACAGCTTAACAGGTACAGCAAATTGGCTGTACTCCAAACTGCAGAGATCAGTTTATTCTTTTCTCGTCACTGACTTGCCTCGGAACTGGGTGTGGGTTCCTGCCAAGTGGCCTTGGAATTCCTGTACCTTTCAAGCTAACTCTTCTAGAAAACCTTCTTGCTTCCTCTCTCAATCCTCTCAATCTCCTTGGAAAGAACATTCTCATTTGTCTTTTCCCTCCCTTTTTAGAACTCCTCTAAGTGACTTCCTCTAGGTTTCTTTTTTGATCTGCCTACATTGTCTAAGATCAACTAAGGTTGAAATTAATGTCTGACACATTCACTTTTATTTGTAATTTTGCCTCCACCCACCTCTAAATAAAAACCTACTTGGTGCATTAAGTTCCTAAATAAAAACCCACTTGGTGTATTAAGTTCTAAGTCACTTTTCACTTTCTAATTTAAAGTTCACTTTACCACTTATAAAGTGACTTTATGAAAAAGACCCACTTTTAAGTTGTGGACCACATTCCTAGGTAAAAGTTTAAAAACCCATAGGAACCACTTGTCCAAGGTACAAATCTTCATTAAAATTCAACAAACTGATACAATGATCTATCCTCCAGTTGTAAATCTTTCAGGGGATTTCATCCCTTAGCCAACTCTGGCTTCTGCAAGGCTATAATAATGTTGCTAAAATACGGGTTGGTGGTATATGCATCCTTGAACTAATCATCAACAGATACATTTGATTTCAACAATGTAACAATTTAAGCAATGGGAGGTCTTGACAAAAAATCAACTATCTTGTTTTGCATAGCTATTAACTAGATTAAATTGTTGGAAATAAGACATTCACTTGAAATATGCTAATATCTGTTTTGTTGGAGCTTGGATTGGGTCTGAACTAACTGAAAAGGCTTATGGTTGGTGTAAATGACTGTCTCCTTACCTGACAAATAATCCCTTGATTGCTTAAGAAACTGTACAATGACATCAAGCTCCTTGTCACATGTGGGGTAGTTCAGAATGACTCCCTAAAATGTCTCACAATGATATGCCACTGGTTGGCCTTTGCACATTAACACAACTCCCAGGGCATGCCCTGAAGCATCAACTTCCACTTCAAATGGTATCTGCAAGTTGGGCAATGCCATCACTAGGGTTTTGTAGATCCTCTGCTTCAATTTTTCAAATGCTTGCGCTTGTCCTCCTGCCCAATGGGATACTTTCTTGCCTTGGTTCAATTCATTAAGCTGTTCTTCTGTCAATGGTGTCTAGCCTTGGGTGGTTAAAGTGAGGGGTTGTTATCCTCCCCACCTAGGTTTGATTCCTACTTGTGACATGCTTGCCCCTCGTGGGCTGATTTGCCTCCGCAAGGTGCCATTTCATTTGGATGGGGCCAGGTGCGATCCATGGGTTACTTTGACAGGTTAGATTCTTCCCAATCACGGCTGCTTAGCCAAGAATTGCCTTCACAAGTCTGCAGGTGAAATTCTTGCCATTGACTGGAACATTCAAAAAAATACATAAAGCTGTTCTGCTAAGTCTGAGAACTTTTCTAGTAACTTCCGCACATAGTTTGATAGATCCGTAAACCCTCACAACTTAGTGATATTCCTCAGGGTTGGCCAGCCAAATATGGCCTTAACTTTATCAGGGTCATTCTGGAGTTCACCACTACTAATCACAAAGCCCAGGTTCACAATTGACCTGAGAATTTCTGAGAATTTCAGAGAATTTCACGTTCCTTCAAATTGGCTTGCAGCTGGCACTTACACAGTGTCTCTAGCACCATTTCCAAATGCTACATATCCTCTTCCCACACCTGATTGGAGACTAGCATATCATCAAGATTCAAGATAGACAATAACAGAGAAATCAAGGTGTGGACACAATACATGATTCATTGGCCTCATAAATGTTGCAGAGGCTTTGCACAACCCAAATGACCACCATCCACTCCAAAAAAGCCTTGTTGAGTCTTAAACACAGTCTTCCATGCATCTTTGTCTCATATTCAAACTTGATGGTATCTGGGCTTCAGGTCTGCCTTGGTGAAGTAACGTGCTCTGTGCAGCTTGTCTAACTGGTCATCAATCCTTGGTAGTGGAGACTGGTTCTTCACTGTGATTTTTTTCAAGGCGTGGAAGTCCATACACATCTGCCGTGTTCTGTCTTTCGGAACTAAAATCATTGTTGATCCACAAGGGGATGTGTTGGGTCTCATCATCCCTTGCTCTAACACATTCCAAACTTTCTGCTGGATTTCCTCACTCTCCAAAATGGAGTATTGGTACAGGCCTATGTTGGGCAATGCCGCGTTGAACACTAAGTCAATTTCACGCATAATAGGATGCTTCTGAGGCACAACCCTTTCGAGGTTTCAAAATGTGTGCATACTTCTGCAGGAGTTTCCCCTATTGCCCACCTTGCTCCAATGTGCATTCGATGGGGTTTTGTGGTCCAGCGGCTCGAGGCTCAAGGTTGTTGACACTATTAAATTGTGCTTATGTTTTTGAACCTGGTTTCTCAAGCTGTGAGGCTTCTCTTTCCATCCCTTCTACTTTGATCTGAATGGCAGATACCAGGTCCTAAGTTGCATTGCCTCATCATAATTCTTAACCCATTTCAAAAGGTTATCATTTAGTATGAAACTGGCTGATCTGTTTGACCTTACATTTTTCTAGGATATTGCTCTCTTCTTTAGACGTAACAATCTGTCTGTCGATTGTGATGTTGGAAGCTGTAACTCTTGACATTTGACTTACAGAAATGCTCGTAACTAAGATGGTCAATAAAATGGCAAATGCATATCTTTTGTCTACATGGTTGTTGAGTCTCGCTGAGCCGATTAATGATGTATTTGCATTAATCATATCTATTTTATGCTGGAAACCCCTGGAACCATGGAATCATTCCCAGAGGAAAGTAAGCATTCTTCTGATGCAAGATTAGCCTTAGCACGTGCATCTGAAAATTGCATCATCAATCTCCGTCCTCTATTTTTTAGGATGAAATATCTTCATACTTCTGTATTTACACTGGCTGTAAATCACAGGAAAACTTCAAAAAGTAGCTGCGTCAGAGGGCCTCTCCAAATTCTTTGGTACAATAATCATTATATGATTCAGTGAACTGAAAATGACATTAATTATTTCAAAATGCAAGTCATGGAAACCATGATTAGGAATTGATAAATTGTGAATATAAAGCCTACAAAAACAAGAAATCCTATTAAAAATACCATTAGAATGGAATGAATGGCATGTTGCCAAATGTGGCAAGGAATCATAAAACAGCTTCATGAGTCATGACTGCAGAATCACATATTTATTAACAAAAGGGTTCTTCAGAAAATGTGACTGCATTTACTGCTTGGTAAAATACGATTGGTCACAAGACCAGTAACTGCGGTTGGACTAAGAATCAATTGCCCGCATGACAAACAAGCAGCTGGTCATTGGATGCAATCATTTTATCCTCAGTTGTGCTACCTCTATGTTTCTGGTTGCCAGCAGACAGGAGATGTTTGCCTGTAAGAGATTGCTATATTTTAGTTTATCCTTGAAAAGTTGCAATTGGATTTAGTTAACGGCTGTTGCAACTATTGGCCATATGGGTCAATTGTCTGGCAAGTTGAAGACTAAGTTGCTAGGGCCACATGTTTTAAGAGATCTCTATCTGTATCATTGTGCTATTCGAGAGTCAAATTATCTTCTCTGTTTGACATGGAAGCCTTATTGTGAAAGGTTTAGTATGTAATGGCTTGCTCTTGATGAATGAGTGGAGTCTTTGCCGTATTGTTTTGTCGTCATAATGACTTCTCAATACTTTTTATGTCTTGAAAGTATTTACCAAATGAGTCTTGGGTAGGCAACATGTATAATTTTATTCATATAGTAAACTACATATGAATCTAATTGGAATAACACATGTTGGAGCACGTGTTCTTTAAATGTGAGGTAATTTCATAATTTTTTCTGACAGTCATGGTTCATTATTCAAGAATCAGTATATTGAAGTTTTAAAAGTGAGACTAGATTTTCCGTCCAAAGGTATCATAGAAAAACATAAGGTGGGCATGCAAGCCTCTTTGGACGTGGTCCTGTGCCATCAATCAGCTGAGCAGGAGAGAATTTTGGAACAATTGCTGACTTTGGATGCATTGACGACCACCCTGATGGAGAAGGCTGATGACAAGTTGCCAGGATTGGACAACTGCTCGAACTGGACAACTTCTCGTGTGAGTTTTACAAGGCCACATGGGATTTTGTTGGGCTTGACCTTCTATAGGTATATAAAGAAGGAAGCTATTAGAAAACAATACTTGGGTACAGTAACAAAGGCTTGATGAGATTTATTCCCAAGCTGGATGCCCCAGAGCAAATCACCAGCTGAAGGCCTATTATGCTGTGAAATGTCATCTATAAAATTCTGGCTAAGGCCTTGGCTTTATGTAGCAAGCACATCTGACCTAAAATCATTCATTTGGACTGGATGGGCTTTATTAGCTGGCAATTCATCCTTGATAATGTGATTGATGTGTGGGAAGGAATAGAATGGGCTCGATGCTTTGGCCTTGACCGACATTTCATTAAAAATGATTTTCGGAAACTTTATGATTGATTTTCCAATGATGCCCTGTTGCACCATCACTCTATGTCATGGTGGCTGAAGCCTTGGGCTTTCACCTACATAAAAGAATGCCTCAAGGCTCAGGGCATTATCGAAGGGATCCCCTTTCTTGAACTAGATGTGGGGCAGATGGTTAATGGGCACTTTGTCGATTACTCCTTTCTCATAGTGCTTGAAGATCAGATCTTAATGGAGAACACTATGAATTTTCTATAGATCTTTTGTAAAGTCTTGGGCTCCAAGATTTAATGGGACAAAACATAGTGCTATAGGCAAAGCCAAAATGTGCTTCCCCTCTAGATTGCTAATCAAGGGCGGAGACGGATTCAACTTGGCTAAGTCTTTAAGTTTATGGGGATCTTGTTTGCCTTCTGAGCCTCCTCGAAGGAACTTTGGGATGTTGTCATTCAAAGAGTGGAAAAAATATTGACAAATGGATCACTAAGCCCATAACTTTTGCTACAAATTTCAAGATTTGTACTAAGGTCCTACCTACTACGCATGTATACTCTACTCTCATTGGGTTCCCTTAGCTAGTGCCTACTAGAGACCAGAGAAAGTCCTTTGTAATTTCCTATGGGCCAATACTGATGGGGGCTAGGGATTTCACATTATTAGCTGGAACTTATGTAGCCATCTTAGAGAGTGGGGGGCATGTGAATCATTAAAATTTAAGACTCACACCCAAGCCCTAACCTTGTGTGTCAAATGGGTCATTCGAGCAATTGAGGGGAAGGAAGCTTGAGATGTGTTGTTTAGGAACGGTGTCATATCTGAGGCTATGCTTGGCGAAAATTCTTGGTGTGAAATTTCTTTAAACCCAGCTCATAAACCAATTTATTTTATTTTTAACTGATTTCGCTAGGTTATTTCCACAACAAATAATTATGCACAGCAGAATATTAACCAGGAACTTAACAGTAGAAGATAATAGCAATCACATCACATGTACACAAAGATTTTTGGACAATAGTCCCTGGAAAAACCCTGGAGGGAAAACCAGTGCAGCAGATTTGGAGATTTTATTATTCACCAGGGAAATATAGAGATCTTCTTACAGAAAATCGGCCTCCACAAAATACTGAGCCAAACCTCAGCAAAATGCGTCCAAGATGAAGTACGGCTCCTCTCTCAACCTCTAGAACCCTAGTGCTTCAGCAAAACCCTGCACAAGTTCCTCTGCATGAGTTATACGGTCCCCTGCGTCACCCTCTACAGCTCCTCCACGTGGCTGGTAGATACGGCCTCTGCTTGACCCTGGGAATGGACTGATTCTCAGCTTGAATTCCTCCTCCGTCTCCCTGCAAAACTCTCTTCTCTCAAATGTCAGATCGATGCTCCTTCAATCGATCTCTCAAGAAAAAGAAGGGACTTGATCCGTACAGCTGGAGAGACTTGGGGTCGATTTGTACTTGCATAAATCTGATTAAGGAGGATTATTCAAGATCTGAGATAAGAGATCTTCTGCCCTGTACTATTATTCTCAAAAATAAATAATCTGACCAGAAGAAGTTAGCTGGATAAAAATATTTGTTCTCATGTGGTTGCTCTTTATTCTAAATATTGTGTTTATTTGTAGCATAAATGTGCATTTCCAGATCATTGAGTTTGCTGGGATATCTATGATTTTGTGCTATAACTTTTACAGTCTTAATTCTCCACACCCACACTTCAAATTTTGCCTGAATCTCTTCTCTCCTCTACGTGCTAACATGTAGAGGTAATAGTTTGCCCTTTACATACTAATAGATAATAGTAATGATTTAAAAACTCCACAACTGTTCTTACTCAGAGAGCTACACTTCACAGACTGAACTGATTGTACCTTAGATTTGGATGACCTTCCATTCGATGCTGTCTTTTCCTTAGCTTGGTAGCTACACCTCTCACAATGGCTGTCACTCGGCTCGATTCTTTGGTGGTTTGGCGGGACAACGATAGTTTCATGATCAATCTGGAAATCTGAAAATACTATAATCTCATTGAAGGAGCACAGTTGGTTGAAGGTTCCATATTTGCAAATCTGGAAATAACATGGTTCATATTGCAGAATTTGAGCACACCTTAAATAACTCTGCATATTCTGAAATTTATACCACAGTTGCAAGAATTGATCTCATGGTTCAAACATTTCATGGTTGTGGAGTTCCTGATCAATGGTTCGTCTCCCTTTGAGATCTAAGTCTGAAAATCAATTCATATACACCTATTGTGGTAACATTAAGCAAATCGGCCGTCATTTAATCATTAAAGATTGCCATGATTTCCTTAATCATTTCAGCATTCTCTACACAAGTTTGTGTTTTGCTCTACATTTTACTTCAATTTGGAGACTTGTACAAGATTCGTGATTGATAATACAACATTTTGCATATCACATTCTCTAACTTAAGGCAATTTGATTGTTCAGTTAATCACATTCACCAATCAATCCAAAGCTAAAGACTACTCCCACATCTACATCGTGTAGCTTGATTGACCACAGGGTTTCCCTCATAGACTAGGATACCTCTTTTCTTTAGTCTGAAGAGTGGGGCAAGGCCACCGAGGTGACAGTGGGTGGCTTGCTTGAGAGTTGCCTCTAGGCTCTCCGGTTGAGGTTAGGACTTTTCCTCGTAGGCAAGAGTTTGAGCGGTAGTACCTCCCTTTTGCTATTTCCTATAAAATTACCTTATTAAGCGATACTCTTCCTTGGTTCGTTGAGTTCAATGTAGCATGGAAAACCATTAGAATAGAAGTCCTCTTTCTCAATTGGAAAAGAAGGAATGAAGCTTTGTTCAAGAAAACTTAGCTGAGCAAGTTTCTTGGTGCGATGGCTCTTTGATTTGTGCAAACCTTCATTTTTAGATTACTGTCCAGGTCCTTAAGGTCAAGATGGATGGGGCACATTTTATACTAGCTGCTGGAGTTCTTTGGAGGGGGGATCTGCTGTGCCATGAGCAAGTAGCCTCCTGCTAACTGCCTGCACTTTCCTCCTGCTCTCACCAGTCCCAGTGCTATGAAGGTAGGCCTTGTCATCGTGCTGTTTCGGTAGTGAGAGAATGAAGAGAAAAGCACTACAACTGCCCCCTCACCACTGACAGAATGCCAAGTACCCTTGGTCGCCCTTAGCCATTTTTGAAGTGACAAACTGTTAAGTTTAGGGTAAAATTGACAGTCAGCAGTCTCTTTTTAATTTCAATGCTAAACAACTTAGATCTGAAACATAAACAGAGATGATAGCATATAGAAAGATAGATCTATAACAAACTGTAACAGTAGAAGATGAAAACTC
>SNQJ01S0003712.1:0-22297 GCA_010110895.2 Picea sitchensis | reverse complement strand
CAAAAAAAGAACTAAACTAAAATTCAAACATGTATAATAATGCATTTGTTATTATTATTATTATTCCTATAGCATTGTTCCCCAAATTATGAGCAATTGTGAAGGGTCCTAGCGATAACTTTTGAAACTTAGTATGCTTACCATTGTCTTCATCAGTAGAAGCCCAGAGCAAGATTCTTTGACCAACTCTAAATGATTTAACTTTTTCCTTCTTATCGTGGTACTTCTTAACAATACCCTACCTCTTCTTTAGATTTTGTGTTGCAAACTCACACTATTGTTCCAGAGACATTATGCATTAAATATTTGTGATATTGGGTTGTTGTTCCATTTGTTCCAGGCTTGAAACCAAACTATGATGCTAGTAAAACCGCCTTCTCAAATATATAGTGTAAGAGGTCAAAGTATATTGTTGATCCCATCTTGCACCATGTGGAATAACATTCAAATCTTAGTGTACAAAAGTCAAAATTGAAGAAATACCCTGAGTTCCCATTCCCTCAAGCTACAATATGAACTAGGTAATGTTTGCTAGAAACCATAAAGGAAAAATCCCACATTGTCTCAGCTTCAACATAGAAGTTGTAGTGCTAAATCTTAAAAATGGTTGGCCAAAATGAAAGTGCAAGTGCATAGAATGAGGTAGTTCAAGTGCACTATAAAACCTTACATGAATTCCCACGATTGGATTAGATTGGAAGGTTGTGGAGACAAGCATCATATACATGCAGTGGAAATATTAACTCATCTTTCAAGACATAGTACAAGATGGATAGGTGGACCCATATACATCAAGCAATCAACCCATCGAATCCCAATGGAATTGATAGGGTGGTGGGTGACAATGCATGGGTTAATTTATAATGTTCATAAGTCATATATGCTCGCAAATCAAGCATGATTATACACTAAGGTTTGGCATGGTTGAAACCCGACTTAATTCCACCTTTTGCACTTGCTTTATTTGATTGCAAACTAATCATGTGTGCTTTGGTTGCAAGTCCAGGACAATCAAATGTTGAACTATGTCAAAGATACCAAACCTACATATCCCAATAGCTTCATCCCTAAACAAACCATCCACAAACCATTGTAATATTGTGTAACCAAGCCATCAACATTCATTCACATAATCAAAATAATGTTGTGCAAAACATGTTATCATTTCCAATGAGTTGTAACATCCAAAAACTCAATCTCATGTATGTAATACCTCCACAATCACCACATCATCAACATTATAAGCAAACCACATCTCATCATTTGTTAGCAAATGAGATGAACATACACAAAAATCAGCAAGCAACATGTATCCATGTCTGTTTTAGTGTGCACATTCACATTCCCTATAGTTCCTAGCAAGGGTTGAGAGTAAATGATCATAACAAGGTGATATCAAGGATTATTAGGCTCATAAAATTCCAATAGGTAGCTTTGTTGTGTTACTTCACAATCATACAAGTGTTGATCATTTTTAAGATCAACATCTAGCAACATCACTTGAGGATGTTGCTTCGTGCAACATTTGGATTATTGTATCTTCTAATTTGGTATAACATAGGTTGTTTGGGCATGTAAGTGTATTTTAGTGAACAATCTTGAACAAATTAAACAATGAACATGAGGAAAGTATAGAACTCATATCGATCCCTAGAAGGGAAGGAAACATATCGAGTTGGGATAATGTTCTACAATGGGTGAAGAAAATGGACCATGAAGAAGAGTTGGGAAACCCAGATAGTTTTGTCAAGCCTTGAAAAATTTCAAGCTAAACATTAGGAAACCCTCAACAATTCTACCTATGTTTCATGATATAATCCAACATGTCCTAAACTAACAACATCCATGTTAGAGATAACCTAGTAGACCTGTAAGAGTAAGTCAAAAGGCAATGTTGCTTGAGGCCTCATGGTCATACAAATAATTTCTTGGGCATCCATATAATAATTAAAAACCATATGCAATGCAACCAAACTATTTTTTTTGTAAGAGGAAAGGATGTTGAATTAGTGAATGATATGTGATGTTTCAGACAAGTAGAAATAAAAAGAAGCAACATCAAACTTACCAAAAAAACCTTATAAACATAAACATCATCGTTTTGCATGTTTGCATTATAAACATAAAATGCATTATTTTTCATTTCAGTTATGTTCTTGTTGCGTTCAGAAGTTTTTTTTAAATTTCTATAGCTATGTTAGTTCAGTAGAGTAATAGGGCTTTAGGATAGATCCATTCATTGTTTGTGAAAATAACCTTTATTGGTTTTCCTTTAATATGAAGGCATTGTTCTCCAAATTATGAGTGACAGTAAAGGGTCCTAGACAAAGCTTTTGGAACTTAGTGTGGTCACCCTTTTCTTCATGAGCAAAATTGTAGAGTAAGACTCTTTGACCAAATCTAAATGATTTAACTTTTACCTTCTTATTGTGGCACTTCTAAACAATACATTGTTTCTTCTTCAAATTTTGTACTACAAACTCACACCACTCTTCTAGAATCATTAATGCATTAAATCTCTAATTTATTGGATTGTTGTCCAATTCTTTATTATGGAAAGCTAAATAGTAAGTGACAATTTCCATCTCAACCAGAATGATTTCCTCTTTTCCATATACTAATATGAAAGGTTTATCACTAGTACTAAGCTTGGTTGTTCTCTTGTCGACCCACAAAGCATGTATTAGTTGCACTTGCCATTCACGAGGATTGTCACTAATTTAACGTGTTTAATAATCTTAATCAATTTTTTATTGGTAAACACACCTAATTTATTCCCTTGGGAGTAATATGGGGAGGAAGTTGAGAAAGTTATATTGTACTTATGGAAAAGACCCAAAACCTCTCTAGACACAAAGGCACCACCATTAACGAGACAACTTTGGGCCACTTCGTGAAATAATCAATTGTAGTAAGGATAAAATGTGATTAGTAGAAAAAAGTGGGGAAATGGGACCTATGAAGTCTAGCCCCCACTTGGTAAAGGGAAAATAAGTGCTCACTAGGTTCAGGGGCACACCTAAAAACTTTTGTTTGCCACTGACTTGTTGGCAACAATAACATGATCTCACAAACATGAAATAATTGTGAAATAAGGTGGGCTAATAGAAACCATAACACATAATTTTATGAACATTGGCTTTAGCAGGGAAATGCCAACTAGTATGGAATTGCAAATGAATGCCATCATGAAATTGCCATAGTATAGATTTAGCTTGGGACTTACCAACACATCAAAGCAACATACCATCAACATGTCTATGGACCAACCAATTGTTCAACATAACATACTTAATACTTTCTAACCTGAGTCTCCTCTTTTCATTGGCTTTCAAATGGGAAGGACATTGTTGGTTTTGCAAGTACAAGATGATGTCCTAATACCAAGGGTTAACAATTGCATCATAGTTAATATCAAAACATTCCATTTAAAAAAAAACAAGCAATGAATCCTCATCCTTTTGGCTATTAGGACTTTTATCATGAGCATTTTTAGCCAAAAGAAGAGATAAATACTTACCTTGTACAATCTTAGTAACCACGATTTCAAGATCAAATTCTTGATTTTTGGCAAGGAAATTTTTCCTTCTTCCTTGCAGAAAAAATTAGGACAACAACTACTTGACGGCTTGAAGAGGCACTTTAACAATCATGTGCTTGCCAACACATAATGTGTAAAATTTCACAAAGAAACCATGAGGGATAAAGCATGTTTTTCAATTAGAGGGTACTCACATTCATTTTTAATCAAGCTTTGGCTCATAAAATCCACGGGTCTTTCAAAATTTTTGGCATCGAGCTGCACAAGATTGACCAAAACAACTAAGTTTGTAGTGTTGGTATAAATATGAAAATCACTTGAAAATTTAGGTTTTCCAAGGCAGGGGAAAATGTAATGGAATTTTTAAGGGATTGAAAGGCCTCCTAGGAACTTTGATCCTAGCTGAAAGATTTGCATTTCTAGAATAACAAATGTATGAGATTGATTATTTGAGTAAAATTGAGCACAAACATGTGAGCAAAGTTAGTTTTTCCCTTAAAAGCCTAAATGGATTTCTTAAAGGTGGGAGCTAACAACCTCTAAATAGCAGAAAATATCTCTGGATTGATGCTTACACTATCCTAATTTGAGAAAATATGCCCCAACAATTTCCCTTCATTCACACCAAAAGCATATTTGTTAGGATTAAGAGAATACCAAATCTCCTACATTTGAGTAAAACCCACTTTAGATGGTCAAATGATAAACTCTTTTCAGAAATGCACCGATAGAACATCAATAAAAATATGAATGATTATACCTGTTAAATCATTAAACACAATATGCATTTGCTTCCAAAATGTAGCACTTGCATTCATTATCCCAAAGGGCATACGATGATATGCAAAAAGTGCTCCACCTCATCGTGAAAATGGTTTCTTTAGGATTTATTTTAATACGATTGTAGCTAGAAAAATTGTCTAAGAGGAACATCATTTCTAAACTAACAATATGTTATAAGATAACATCCATGAAAGGCAAAGGGAAATTGTCTTTGACATTACCTCATTCAAATCTCTAAAATCCATGCAAAGCCACTGTCATCATTATTTTTCCAAACTGAAACCAGATTGACAACCCACCTTGAGTAGCGAATAGGGGTGATGACAATAGCCTCAAGCATTTTGTCAAGCTCCTTCATAATTAATACATATGAACTGGGATTAATAGGCCTTTATTTTTGTCTAACACGATTTACATTCTTCTTAAAAGGAATCGAATGTTGGATTATATCAAGGTCAAAATCTCTTAAGTCTTTATAATGCCAGGCAAATATGTCCCAAAATTTTGAAAATAAAGCTAATAATTTGGCTCTTTCCTCCTCGGTACCTTGGGCTCCTATACACAAATTTTTTGGATGCATTTTAGAACCTATTTTCACTAGGATAGTTGGGTTAAAATTGTGTTTAGAAGGTTCATGATTATGATCAACACTCTTGGAAGAGTCATTATTTGAAAACATATTCTCTAATGGCACAAGCCTTTTTGGATAAACATTGTTTTTCAAATTAAGGGCACCTAAAGAATTATGCATGTCATCTTCTTGATCAACAATAAAACAATGAAATTCTTCGTCATTCTCAAAAATCTGCTAGGTGTCATTATTTGGCACACAAGGACAATAGAGAGAAATGACATCGTAGTTAGGCTCACCATTAGAGAATTACCTAATTGGAATAGCAACAAAAAAAACCAATTTATTAGCCATTGAATTCAACCCTCTACGGATACAATTCAGGTTAAAGGATATAAGTTTTTCAATAAACCAATATATAATTTTAATAAATATTCTAGAAACCTTTTTGACTGGTTTACATATCCTTTTGACCATATTCATTATCAACTCAGAAGCTCTAAAAAATTTCAAATTCTCTTAACCAATTTTTTTTCAAGACAACGCAAACCTTTAGACTCAACACTATTATTAGTACATGTAAAATTTAGCTGGTAAGAAAACTGTTGAGGCTTCCCTGATGGAAAATATAACATAACCTCAACACCACTAACTTCATAGGAAGAAGTACCATCAAACTATAAGTTCCAAAACCGATCTTGATCAGAATCAGGTTGGACAAGAGAATAATCTTCTTCTTCAATAAAGAGAGAATATGCATCAAGACTAGTTTTGATATAATCAATCTATGGACTAGGGATACTCTCAATGCAGGGAATAGTTGTAGGTTCCCTTAAAATGATAATGTTCTCATGGTCAAGGGGAAGAAGCATGTGAGAACCATCTAAACTCAAATAACTATCGGTTAATTGTTGCCACTCATGTCTTAGAATCATGGAAAAGATTCCTATGTCCATATCAATCACTAAGAAATTGCAGGTGGACTATATTTTTGGGTGAGAACACATAACGAAAGTGAGGTCCTTGATTTTCTCAATGGTAGGTTACACTTCCTTATTAAAAGGAAGTGTATTCTTGGCTTCGCTCGTGAAAGTGTGACCAAGTTGTTCCTCTGTTACTTTGGACATGATGTTGGGACAAGAACCTCCATCAATAAAAAAAGAATATGCAATTTTTCCCATAATTCAGATGGAGACATAAAAAGGAGGCTATATAGGGTCATGTCTAGTTGCGGTGGCCACAAATACCTCTTTCTTAAAAATTTCTTCTAAGTTAGTAGCATTTGCACTTAAATATGTTGTTGTCCATTATTCACAACTGGTAAAATGAGGGCAACGAGGACTTTATTGAGGTTTTGTTGTTGTTCCAGGGCTTATAGGACATCTAAAAAACCAATATTTCTTTGAGAGCTACTGGGTCATTATCCACATTATAAGGTGAATACTCGAGTGGCAAAACATCAATTTTTTTTATAGAACAATGAGATTTTGGTTCTAGATAATAGATAATGGTTGTTGTTCTATAGTTGGAAACATAATAAGTTTATTATTTTCATTATTTTTGTTCTTTCCAACATTTCCTTGACTAGGATTTTACACATATTTGGGTCTAAACTAATTTTGGATTGTCTAATTTCTAGTCATTGCAATGTATATTCATCATATTGTTCTTCTTATTTGATGACAACTACAATACGAGGAACATTTTACCTTTTCCCCTTTCTCTAGAAACCATAAAAGGCTCACAAGTCATTGCATCATGAGCTTCAACATATAAATTACACCAATGATGAGAAAAATAATCTTTGGACTTAGCAGGATTTGGTCTTGTCAAAATCCTAAAGGTATAATTTGAAGCAAGTTTAGGATCTAAAGTTAGCTTGTGATCAAATGAGATAATCAAATTATGCATATGCTACATCATTTGTAACATGACAAACATGTTAGTTTTGGGATTGGAATTTCCAAAGAATAAACCATTTCTAAGGTTATGCTCTTCAAACTCCAAACAAGTTTAGATAGTAGAGCCTAGACATTTTATACCATTCTTTTCTAACCGATGACAATAAGAAGGGATAAGTTATTATCATTATGAGCAAGAGAAACTTGTCAAATGGGTTTAATAACTTTGGGAATCTTATTAAATTTTTTCATGAACCTAAGGTTAAAGGCTTCGATGATCTCACCATCATTAAAGGATAAATTCTTAAAATTTCTCATGTGGTTGGTAGGGTTTTCCAATTTTCCAAAGTAGACTTAAACCAATAAATTTATTCAAACCAGGTGGAAAAGATCTTATTGGGAAGATAAAAAACCATCAATATCCCTACCTTCCAAATAATTTACAAATAATCTCATACACACGTCATTATCACGTGCACCGATATTATTGCATGCATCAAAGAATGCAACCAGGTCTTTGTTAATACAAGTTACCCTTTCCCTACCTAGGTAGATGATATTTAAATTTGTGTAATGGATTAATAATAAGAATAATGTTTAGCGGAGATGACACATGTCATGGGGTGGCATTTGCATCTACCTCATATTAGAAGATGCTAATATTTGTAATCACTTTTTCATGATTATTCTGTTAGGATATTTAGACTCTTAGGAGTTAGTTAAGATCTAGTTGGTCTAATGTGTCGTTAGGTAAAAGTGTGTTTCTTTAGTATGCATTAGTATGCATTTGTAGTTAGGAAATCCGAGGGTCACGATATGTTCCCAACGGTTCATATTCTCCTCGATCTTAACATCCGTTGATCCGTGGCTTAACACCCGATTGGTCCATGATCTCTATTTAAAGAGCATGAAGGGTCATTTTTCGATGATCGATTATGAGAAACTCTCTTGAAAAATCTTTCTGTAATCTTTTTCTTTTGCATTAATAAACTGCTCCAAGTGGTCGAGTTGGCTGGGGCCGTGGATGTTTCCTCGTAAGGGTTTACCACGTCAAAACATTGGTGTGTTGATATTTGATATGGTTGTATGAGTGGTTACTAAAAGTGTTCATCTTCTTTTGGAATACATGTGTTGTCGAACATGGTATCAGAGCCTGTTTGAAGACCCACTCCCGTTGTAGATTGAGATCGTCAAGACGATTTGCCTCATCTCCATTTTCTGTCATTTTTGTACATTTCTAGGCCGAGAGGACTATTCCATTGTATCCAGAGTGCTCGTTTCAGTTAGAAACACTTTTCGTTTCACTCGAAAAGGTTTCCGTTTGCCCAAGATACGACCATTTAATTCATGCAAAATATTATTTTGGTTTTATATTATTTGTTTCCGGGTTGCTACTCTTTTAGATATGCGTATGCTCTTTTCCCCGTGCCCTGTGCAATCTCAGAAAATAAAAAATAGATAGGAAAATGTGCATCTTCCGAGTAATCTAAC
This sequence comes from Picea sitchensis, assembly GCA_010110895.2. Taxonomy (NCBI): domain Eukaryota; kingdom Viridiplantae; phylum Streptophyta; class Pinopsida; order Pinales; family Pinaceae; genus Picea; species Picea sitchensis. The sequence continues at coordinate 14,010 of SNQJ01S0003712.1, read as the reverse complement.
CGAGATCTAACCCTTGTCATCGAGAAACAAAATTTTTTCTTGTGTGAAAAGAGTTTTTTTTGAGCACGCTCTCCAAGGCCGTCTTCCACAACAACAACAACACCCCCAATCCTCTTGCTAAAAAATACAATATGTTTTTCTAGACCATTTGGTTAGAAGTTTCCTTATTAAGTAAGAGGTCTTGAGTTCAAGTCTCTTTTTGTTACTTTTTTTGAAAAAGTACATGCTCAAATTGTAAAGTGTATTTCACTTCAAGTATAAAAGTGAATCACTATAAGTAGCTTTAATATTTTATTTTAGAGTTATTTATTTTGCATGCAACTTTTATTTTATAAAACAACTTCATTGTGAAAGTGATCCCCACTTCTCTTTATAAAAGTGGGTCACTTCATAAAGCAACTTACACCACCACGTGGTCTTTTGTGCTGCTTTGATTAGAGAGGAAGATAATCTTGTACAACTTGGGGTGATCAACACTGCAGGTACCTCCAACAAAGACTTAGTTGCCCAGCAGAAAGATAAACCCAAGTATCCCAAGAATCAACATCCGTGCTACAACAACAAGCAACATAAGGGTCTCAAACCCGCTCAGACAACTTATGCTCCTAATGGTGACAAATGAGCAAAATATAAAAATAAGAAGATTGATAGACATTGCAACTTTTGTGATAAATATGGTCATGATGAGTCCAAATGTTTCAATAAGATGGAAACTTTAGAAGCAACAATGAAGAAGCACAACATCAATATTGATTCTACTACTTCTTCTTCTTCTCATGGACATGCACTTTCCGCTTCTGTTTTCTCCTTCAATACAACTTCTACTTCTTCTTTTGATGAGTGGATTATTGATTCTGGAGCATCTTATTATATGTCTAAGGCTAAAGTCATTTTTTTCTCTAAATGAATGTAACACCAATAAAATATTTGTTGGTGATGATAGATCTCTTAGTGTTGTAGGATCTGGAATAGTTCAAGTAAATACTGGTCATTTCAATGATGTATTATGTGTTCCAAGTCTTTCTTGTAACCTTCTATCAGTATATCAAATCACTCATTCAGGTGAAGGTAAAACCGTAGATTTTTCACCTCACCAAGTTGTAATCAAGGATCTAAAAGATCCTAAGCATGTTCTTGCAACTAGAATTGCTGATGATATTACTAGGTTGTACAAATTTGACAACTTTGGGTCATCATATTTTTCATCAATTTTTGTTGCTCATAGCGATGACTTGAGCAAACTTTGGCATGAGCGGTTTTGTCATATAAACTATCGGTCATTGCAACAACTATGTAATCAATAGATGGTGACTGGTCTTCCTCTTGTTTCATGCAGAGATGGTGTTTGTGCCGGTTGTGTTCTCAAAAAACATCACCAGGACAGTTTTAACAAACGTGCCTCTTGGCACACCTCGAACCCTTTGCAACTTGTTCACAGTGATTTGTGTGGTCCACTTTCTTCTCCTTCTTTTTCTAGGTGCAAGTATTTCTTAATTTTCATTGATGATTTTTCCAGACTTACTTGGGTTTACTTCTTAGAACTTAAGAGCAAAGTTTTTGAAAAGTTTTTGGCCTACAAGGCCCTTGTAGAAAAACAATCCGGACTTCAAATTCAAAAGTTAAGAACATATAATGGAGACGAGTATGTGAACAATAATTTTACAAGTTACTGCACTACACAGGGCATCCAAATGCAACACACTGTTCCATATACACCACAAAAAAATGGTGTTACTGAGAGAAAGAACCACACATGAAAAGAAATGGCTAATTGTATGATCGAATCTAAGGGATTAAGTCTAAAGTATTGGGCACAAGCAATCAACTGTGCAAATTACATAGCAAATCACACTCCCACAAAGACTCTTAAAAACATAACACCGGAAGAAGCCTGGACTAAAATTAAACCAGATGTAATTCAATTCCGTGTATTTGGCAGTATAACATGGGCTCACATTCTTGATGAGAAAATGAAAGCATTGCAACCTAAAAGTGAGAAGTGTATATTTGTTGGTTATTCTAAAGATGTTAAAGGTTATAGACTTCTTCAATCACATTGTAATGAAATTATTATTAGAAGAGATGTTAAATTTGATGAAAATCTCTTGGCCTGTGAGACTAATTCGACGATTGTGCTTTCTTTAGCCTACGATCCATCTACGACGTTTGTGCTTTCTTCTATTCCTATTCTGGTTTATTCTTAAGATAATCACAGTGAGGATGAAAATCCATCTCCGCTTGCTCACCTTCCTCCAAATGAGTCCTTTGAACCTGAACCAACACCAGTTCCACCGCTTCCTAGATGGATCCGTTCAACCTGAGAAGCAAATGGTGGTCTTGTCGGTGATCCTTCAGATCAATGTTGAATACGTTCACATTCCCAATGAGCCTCTTCTCGTTTTTATCAATTTTCCCAGACTCATGATCCAAAGACATTTGTAGAATCTTTAGATCATCCATATTGGGATACAACAATGAATGAAGAGTATCGTTCTTTAATGGAAAATGATACTTGAGATCTTGTACCTCTTCCAAAAGGAAGAAAACTTGTCATATGTAAATGGGTCTACAGAACTAAGTATGCATCAGATGGAAGTGTTGAAAGACACAAAGCTCGGTTAGTTTCCAAAGGATTTTACCAAGTTGAAGAAATTGACTATAATGAAACCTTTTCTCCTGTATCCAAATTGAATTCCATCCGCCTTGTTCTTTCTCTTGTTACCTCACATAAATGGGAGGTCCATCAGATGGCTGTTAAATCTGCCTTCTTGCACAAAGATTTGCAAGAATAAATCTACATGGAACAACCTCCTGGCTATGTCCATAATGACTCTAGCCTTGTTTGTCACCTTAATAAATCTCTTTATGGTCTTAAGCAAGCTCCTCGAGCTTGGTATGCCAAAATGGACAACTTTCTTATTGACATCAGATTCTTTAGATTCCATTACGATCCTAATGTCTATACCAAGAAAGTAGGAAGCCATATCATAATCCTTTTCCTTTATGTTGATGACCTTATCCTTACTAGTAGTGACTCAAAAATTTTAAACCATGTAAAAACCAACCTTAAGAAGAAATTTGAAATGAGAGAATTAGGTTTTTTGCACTATTTTCTTGGCCTCCAAGTTTTGCAAACCAATGAAGGATTTTTTCTTTCCCAGTCTAAGTATGCTTGTGACCTTATTTGTCGCTTTCACATGGATGATTGCAAACCAATCCCTTCCGCCTTCCAGATTGGAGTCAAGCTTACTGCCACCTGTACTTCTCCCGAAGTTGATGCCACCTTGTACCGTCAGTTGGTTGGTAGCCTCTTATACTTGAATCACACCTGTCCTGATATTTCCTTTACTGTTGGTCTTGTTGCTCAGTATATGCAAACACCCCATGAAATACATTGGAAAACAACTAAAAGGATACTTCATTATGTCTGTGGTACAGTTCAGTTCATGATACATTACAGTTCAGGGGGGACTCCTTTATTGGTTGGTTTCACTAATTCAGATTGGGCTGATGAACCTGATGATCAAAAGTCTACTGCAGGTTATGTTTTCAGCCTTGGTTCAGGACCTATCACTTGGGCCTGTAAGAAACAACATGCTAGTGCACTTTCTTCAACATAAGCAGAGTATTGAGCAACGGTAAATGCAAGTTAGGAAGCCTTGTGGTTTCGACTGATCCATTCAGAGTTTGGATTCGAGCAACAACATCTGACCAACCTTTGGCGCCACAATCAGAGTGCCATCAATCTTAACAAATACCCAATTCAACATCAACGCAACAAGCACATCGAGCTACACATGCACTTCACCAGAAAGCTCATTCATGATCAAGTTATTGAAGTGATCATTTTCCCTAGAGAAGATCAAGTTGCAGACATTTTCACAAGGTCTCTTACAAAAGCAGATTTTTCCAAACTTCGATCTATTTCAGGAGTTCAGGAAGTTTTCATTAAGGGGGGATAGGCTCTAATGCCTCCTTCCTCTCCTATTGTGTCACTATTGTAAATCGTTTAGTCCTATCCCAAGTTGTTCTTAAGGGTGGATGTTAGGATATTTAGACACTTAGGAGTTAGTTAAGATCTCCTTGGTCTAATGTGTCGTTAGGTAAAAGTGTGTTTCTTTAGTATGCATTAGTATGCATTTGTAGTTAGAAAATCCGACGGTCACGATATGTTCCCGACATTTCATATTCTCCTCGATATTAACGACCATTGATCCGTGGATTAACACCTGATTGGTCCATGATCTCTATCTAAAGAGCATGGAGGGTCATTTGTCGATGATCGATTGTGAGAAATTCTCTTGTAAAATCTCTCTGTAATTTTTTTCTTTTACATTAATAAATTGCTCCAAGTGGTTGCGTTGGCTGGGGCCGTGGATGTTTCCCCGTAGGGGTTTTACCACATCAAAACATCAGTGTGTTTATCTTTGATATGGCTGTGTGATTGGTTACTAAAGGTGTTCATCCTCTGTGGGAATAACTATGTTGTCTAACATATTCAAGATATGTATAGGGTTAATGTAATGACCCAAATTTCTAATCCTGTGATGAATTGTAATTAATTATTATATAGATGTTGGTTATGTTTTAGCATGAATGTTTTAAATACCATGCTTAATTTATGCCATGAGGAAGACATGCCATGACAATTTATATATTTGTAAAATATTTCTATTTTTCATTTTAACAAAATACCCAAGGATGACTGAGGCGGGAGCATGCAAAAGAGGGGCTATGATGCCACAAGAGGGGAAGTGTGAGGGGTTCCTAAGGTAAATTCTACATGCCCAATATTCCTATACCATTTACCCAAGCCATTTTTTCTTTATCCATCTAAATCCTCCTTTTGACTTGACAAACCAATCATTGAATGCAGTTGGTGGGAGGGCCACCTTCCACAATTACGAGAAGAATGGGATGAGTACCTACATGTAAGAGGTTGGTGGGGAAGTACACCTTCCACAATCATGAGAGCATGGGGATCCTTGGGGTTCATGTTATGAGTCAATAAACCCCCAACTTTCTTGGAAATCATGCCACATGGAGAGGGGTGTATTATCCCAGGATTTGTAATTGTGCAAATCCCAACACAAGATCACTAAATCTTACATAACTACACGATATCCTACCACTATCACCTTAGTAATAAATCCCATCATTTTAGTGATGGAGGAGGTCGACCACAGGGGAGGCTTCCCTGGTGACCTCAAGGGATCAAAGTATCGAATTTGATAGCCAATCCTACTTCCCCCTCTCTTTATCACCTAATGACAAATCTAGGTATGTGAAATGGATGAGGTTAAAAGGTGTTTGAGTACCTTCCTGGAACAAGAACACTTTATAGAATTTGTATGATCAATTCCAAATACAAACAAAAAAATGGGAAGAATAAAGAGAAGTGTTGCAGATTCAAGTCAAATAGCCTACAAAAATTAGAGTCAATGGATAAAACAAGGAACAGAAACCACCACATTTTTATCTAACCAAATGGACTAGAGAACTATTGCACTAGTTAAGTTAAAGAAACAAGATTGAATACCTGAAAGTTTTAAGAAAAAGTTCATGAAGTTGCACTGGAGGTAGGAGAAGAGATGTCCACATGTTTTGAGGAGGTGCTCCCACACGTTCCTAAGGCCTTACAAATCACATAGAAAGTAACCACTTTCAAAATCAAGGTAACAACAACACAATATAAATCATCATGTCAATCATTCGTGAGTGGGAAGAACCAAAATCACAATACAAATCATCATGTCAATCATACAAATCAATTGCAATTAGAAATGAAATAACAACTCAAATACCTGGATATTTGATGGTTGTCCTCGTATGATATTCATTTAACGCTGCTATAATAGATATCCTCCAGTTGTTGTTCTAATAATTTAACCAACACTTAAAGAATCAACAAAATAATAAAATAAATTAACACATATCTTTATGACTAAATAGTAATTAAAAATATTTGAGTGCACGAATACCTGAATGAGATTCTCTTGGTTTTGAGAATAATTTATTGGAGTAGTAGTAAACCTCCCTCGATTTGACGAAGAAACAACAAATTCAACATTGACTTTGTTGTTGCTCTGTTGGAGTGAGGGAGGTTTTCTCCAAGACTATCCAAATCCCGATTTATTCTCTACTAAACTTGGCCAATCACATGAATGTGGAATCTCTTATGGACACTCGCCCCCCCTCACATTACTCTCAATTCCCTAGCCCCAGTACCCAATCTATCTACTAGAAAATAGTTGAAAGCAACACATTAAGATTCATGCATAAACACTAGCAAAACAACAAATTCATAAAGAAACATATAGCAATCATTCATTAACATATGACATTCATTCATTAATCATAGACACAAACTACTTCATCTCAATAAAATTTATCATCAAAAATATGTTTTCACAATATGGTACATGATGTTTCTAAGTACAATCATTTATTTTTTGGTTTATCTATGCTTGAAATGAATTCAAAAAGTAGGTCATCAGTTCCTTCTTCCCCTTCAATTGTTCTGGCCTCTGCATGTCTTATTGACGACCTGGTCATGCACTCATGACGACGAGGCTACTGCAAGGGGGGGCACGGATCATCAACTGCAATAAGAAAACATGTTAAATTGATATTTTTTGTTATTATTATTACACGTATTTCATTAATAAAAAGAGCATTAGAGTGTTCTTTACTTGCTTTAGTAGTGGAGGTAGGCAAAGTGGTTTTATATGCGACCATATGTTCATATTCTTATCTAGCCTCATCCTGATCTAGATGCTCTGGAGTTGAAACATAAAAGGTTATAATTAATACACCATTTAAAATTAATTATTTTTAATTGTAATCCATACTACATTTTTTATAGCACATGAAATACCTCCAGTACCAAGTTGCACACCACCTTCATTAAGTGGCACTCTACCATCGCTAGGATGTGTTCCACTAGTGGGGACACTTGTTTCTTCACTCATCGCCTGCTTAAAACAAACAAACACATGACTTTATGGCTGAAAATAATAATCAATAGATTGTACAAGTAATTAACTATAAATAATGTTCGTTGATTTTATTTACCTATGTGTCGGTTTGAGTGTTGGAAGTTTGTGTTTCCCCCAAGATTTTTCTTTGTTCAACCATGCCTTGAAATCTGTGCTTGAAAGAAACCTTGAGGTCTTGATGTGTTGGAGCTTCTTTGAACTCCACGCCCTGCAAATTTGCATAAGAACATTAACTTTTCTTCTTCTCTTCAATTAAATTAAAATTGTTAACAATATATTATTTGGATGCAATTGATTTTTTTATACCTACAATTCGTACAACTAGTTTTGAGTAACCACCCAAGCCAAGTTTGTGTTGACCATGTTTTTCAATTCTGGACTTAGTGGCTTTGAATGTGTCTGGGATCCTGTATTGAAAATTTTCAAATATGTAATTAGATGTTGCAATGACGATAAAGCATTATAATTACATTATTAGAAGTGTCGCATACCTTCCTGAGTCAGGTGGTGTCTTTCCTTCTTTTCAGAGCATCTTCTCCTTTGCATATTCCTGTAGTGCCTTCCACTCCCTCTCAGGAATCATTGAGGGATGCTCATACTTAGGGTTCTTTTGCAGATGAACACTATATTGGTCTCCCAGATATTTTAAATATGCACTTGATTTTGAGGAGACTCCATATTTACTGAAGGAGCCCTCACTGAACAAACCAACCAAGTTGTTAATGAGCTCATATTTTAACTTGGAAATTTGTGAATTCCACCTTGTGCATATGGTGGGCCCAAATATATCCAATGTCAGGTCATTCATGCATTTATAGAATGTGTCATTTCCTGTAAAATGATATTATCATTAGTTTAAAATAATTGCACATTATACATAAATTTCAATTAGATTGTACATAATAATTAAAGCACATCTTAAATACCTGGAACATTTTATATTTTCATAGGGATGAGCTCATCATTTACCAAAAAAGTAACCTTTAGTGTTCCTGTGCTAGTGACATGGGAAGATCCGGGAAATCATGCTTCAAAATGTGCAAAGCGTTTCTCTTCATCAACATCATCCCGTGCACATTTTGGTATGTGCTTGTCAGGGATGGGTGTAGTACCGACATTGAACCTGGAGGGTGTAGCAGTCTGAGTGACTAACGTGCTAGTATGATGCTATGGTGGTGTAGCAACAACGATGGTACCAACACCGACCTCTGTAGCATGATCCCGGGGATCAAAATCCTGCAAAAACTCCTGTAAAAATAAATAGTTTTTTATAAAGGACTTGTAAGAGTATAAAAATTAAAATCCAAAATAAATAAATGGTAAAAATAAAGATATTTCTTACCCCATAGCTTTGAGTCTTGTTCATCGATTCTTTAATTCTTTCCTTCTGCTCCTGTGTCCGTGGCCGAATCTGAATCAAAGAAGCAAGTTCGATGTTTGATTTTCTCAGAAGCTTCTTTATTGTTTGGACTGGGTTGGGAGAGGAAATTCTCTAAGGATGTTTCCTTCCCCCTGTCACCCAGAGACAATGGTGTTGCCAACAAAGCAATGTCAATATAAGAATTAAAAAAAAATGAAGAAAATCAAATGTATGTAAAATAAAGTTACATAACATCATTTTAGTGGATGATTTACTTGTAAAAAACATAACATAAAAATATTTACAACTTTGAGGAGTGATCCTAATTTGGTAGCAAAGAAAGGATCGATATTATAATTAAATGTCTTGCCATATAAGTTTTTAGTTGTAGTTTAGAGGATCATATTGAAGAAAATGTATGTTTCTTGTCTTTATTAGTAAATGATAATCATAAAATATAAGAGTCATTGCTTACGGGTTGGGTAAAATAGTAAGCGTACTTCCCTCATAATAGAAACATCTATATCTGCTTGATTCAAATTGTAATCAATCAACAACTCTTCCCCTGCAACTATTGATTTTGTTGCACATACAAATACATGGTTTCCTTCATGCCTCTCGAATACACAATTAGGTTGCTTATTTGTGGTCGTGGGTCGTGTATTGCTTATAAACCCTGCAATATTCCCCGCTGCTTTTGGCCTTCCATAAATATACATAGATGCTCCTTTATTTTGATCATTGTCTTTTAGTTGTATATAATTTTCAACCACGCCATATATTTGCATACTTTTTTTATATTGGACTAGCCGTATCCAATATTTTTAGATGTAACATGGTCCCACATACTCCATAAATTCAGTTATTCTGCTGTAACAGACCTTTATGCCATCCATGGAAAATAACCTCATACCATGTAATGATGATGGAGCAATGTGGTATATCCTTTTGTTGACACAAAACTGAGTGTTTATTTGAGGAATATCCTTTGGTATTGATCATTTCACTAGATGGTTGTACCTCAAAGGAACCTCAATGTCGTCTATGCTCTCATCATCATAAGAACATGACCCCCATTTAGCAAGAAATAATTCCATGCGCATATGGAATTTTCTTCTAATCTTCTCACCTCTAGTTGATCTCCGCCTGTTAGACCTACTAGATGTCTCAATTTCCTCTATTATAGCTGAACTTCCCTCACTCGACGAAGATAGATATGAAACATACCTGTTTAGTTGTACGTCCTATAACAATCCATCAAATGAGAGAGACAATTAGTGAGTGTCATAAGGGTTGTGATGAAACATCTTGAGGAAACCAAAAGAACATAATAATACAACTTACAAGTGCCATAAACAAATCTATGATGTAATAATCTTGAACCTCCAATATTATATAGTGTTTTTTGTTTTTGTTTTTTAGGGAAATAATAAACTATTACAACAACAAGAAGTTCCATTTTTCAAAAAAATTATTCATTGTTGCAACAACATGCAAGGACATCATCAACAACACCAAATATTATTTATATTCACTCCACAACATTCCACTAGTCATTTCCACCATTATCCCTACCATGTATAACCTCCATACAACATGCATGGATAACATGTGGAGAACACCAATAATTAACCTCCATTCCTCTAATAAACTCTACAAATATTTGTAATGAAGAAGTTCATGATACATGTCGTGGTTTGTCCATATCCCATTTCCTTAGAACATCTGCAAGAATGCACAATTTCTCACACCCTCACACACGAATCAAGATATTATCAATTCTAAATTGGGTCTCTTCCCACAGGCCTGTGGAAATACTTGCCTTTCTATGTGCTTAAATGACCACCATGTAAGAGGATTGTGCCTCTCTAATGAGTGTGAGGCATATTGGTGTGTGACACTCATTATAGAGGAAAAAACATCTTATATGGTGGTCATTTAAGCACATAGAAAGACATATCTACCCACTTGCCTTTCTATGTTCCTAAATGACCACCATATAATAGGATTGTGCCTCTCTAATGAGTGTGACATCTCAATATGCCTCACACTCATCAGAGAGGCACAATCCTCTTATATTGTGGTCATTTAGGAACATAGAAAGGAAACTCTGATCATAGGCATGTGGGCAAAGTTTCCATGTGGCAAGTACATGGAAACTCTACCCACAGGCCCGTGAGCAGAGTTGTAGCATCTACAAATCTTCCCACAGTCCTATGGGAACTCTTCCCTTTTCGTTTCAAGGTTCTCAATGCATAGGTAATTGTGTCTTTATCCTATTGTTTCAAGGTTGTTAGCACATAGGTAACACCTTGTTGCTCGTGTTTTTCCATCTATTTTATTCCTTTTTTTGTCATTTTCTACATTTTTATGACAAGAGTGAAGATTCCTGTGTGACATATTATGCCTTAGGTTAGTCACCCACACTACACAGTTTTTTTTATCATGAATTAAACCTACTCATTTGCCACACGAGTGATTTTTTATCAGAGAAGTCCATACCACAATCTTTATCAATGGTACCTCAATTTTCAAGTTCTCTATTTCAAAATTTATTATTTTTCTTCTACATCATGGTTCCTTGTGGTCTAAAATACATAGAAATCTATGAGCAATCAAATTTTATTAAGCTCTTTTGCAAAGTAAATGTAGAAACAAATATGCTAAAAGATACAAATCGTGATGGATCAACTTGTTGAAATACAAAAACACAAGTACACATTGATTATCAAGCCCTCACCTATTTTCAAAGACATCCATACCTTCACATATACAAATCAAACTACCCCTTAGCACTGGGGACAATTTCAAGGTTATTTAAAAAAAATGGTTCTACCCATAAGGATACAAAGAGGATATGTTGGCTCAATTGTTGAAACTCAAACTACTCATTACATAAATTCTCTTACAATTCATAAAATTCATCAACAATCTCCCCATCAATCTTGAGGTACAAAACTCTAAGGATACCATTTTTATCAAATTTATTTAGTTTTTTTTTTCTCATATTAGAAAAGAGTTGGAACTCTTCTCCAATCCTTAATATGAGTTGCATATGTTATTTGTTTTAAATGTGTTAAGTAGAGATGTATAAAAATGATTTACCTCTGTTGTTCATTATATTTGTCAGAATTTATGCTTGCTACAAAGTCCTCTTAGTGACTACTACAAAATTTCTATTACTTCTGGTCATATTTTTGAATGCATGCTTAGATAGAGGCCTCATTTCTCATTGATTGCATCCTTGAAAGTGCAACGTTTTCACACAATACTGCTCCACACACTCCACAATGCAAAATCGATATATATGGGTGCCCAATGACCTAATAAAAGGTGTCAAATGTCATCACTATTTAAGGGTTCTTTTACTGTCTAATAAAATGCAGAGTAGAGCTTCATTAAGTGCTAATGGTTTAACTCTCATTTCTTTGCAATGTTTTGAGTGATTCTTGTTCTAAATTGTCTCAAGTAACAAATTAATGCTAAACATGTGCCAACAATCTCATTAAAGTATGGGGCATTATCTCTCATTGATCATTGTTCACAAGGTAATATCACTATTTAAAGGGTACATACTTAAACTTAATCCTACAACACTTCTTTACACAATTTAAAATTCAAAATTTATGACTCTCTCGCCTTTATAATGTTAGGTTTAAATCTAATATATACAATCATTGTATGTTGTCCTTGATCTTTGGGTTAATGACAAATGAATTTCATCGTCTTGGGCATATAATATGACTAATGAACACATAGAATTGAAGACATTGTTTTAGCAATTTTCTCTCTGAAATACTTGTCATAAAACTCATAAAAAGGGTCAATGTGGGAATGGTATAATTTTGCAATATTCTCGTTAAAAATTTGTTGCTTGAATGGTATGATATTTCACTATTGGAACATGTTTATTTTCTATCACATTACACATTCTAGACACTTCTTTTAAACATCTAATATCTAGTTACATTTGTCAAATATTGGCAACAATGAATGATCTTTGGCACACGTTTCTTTACACTACATGGAAACTAGATGCTACAACTATGCCCATAGGCCCGTGCATAGAGTTACCATGTAGAAACTCTCCCCACATGCATGTAGGAAGAGTTGTAGATGCTATAACTCTGCCTACATGCCAGTGGGTAGAGTTTCCATGTGGAAACTACATGGCAAATCTTCCCACATGCTTCACGGGGTAATTTAAACTATTGAAATCATGAACAATGGCACTTGCAGGTGTGAAACCTTTAAACTTGTGAAGAGGCTTGTTAGAATGTATAATTTAAAAAAAAAATTGTGTTCTTAGTCATGTGAGGAAGACTACTTTTTGAAAAACAATAAAAAATACAAGGATAAGGAACACAAACTAATTTTTGTTAATGTTTATGCCATTATTATAGTTCTTTGCATTTCAATAGATAAGGGCATAATAAGAACAAGATCACTGAGAAATACACATTCACAAGAGACACAACATTTATCCTGGGAAACCCTCTAGGGGAAGAAAACCCAGCAAAACTTCCTTATCATAAATAGCTTATACAATGTTCAAGAGATAACTCAAACCAATATAGAAAGTCCTCCCCAAGAGATGCGCCACTCTTCTTCTCCTCTCTCTAACTTGTAATTGTAGCTTGCCTCATAAGAGAATGAGCAAGTGAGTGTGTGTTAGAAGTGAGGCACTAGCCTCTTATTTATATCAAATTGGCATGTGTGAAAGGTCACAATCTGGCAGGGCCGACCTCTCACTCTAGGTGGGTAAACCCACCTTTAATTAATTATGGGTCTTCCATTATAACTGCTGGGGCCGACTTCTTATTATTCACTTTGTAATTTTTCGATGACCAATCCGAAAAAGGGGATCTGGTCCTTATACAATTACCGACATGATTAATCCTCAATGGGGATTAATCCAATAACAATAATAATAATGACATGATTAATCCGCAATGGAGATTTAATCCAATAAAAAAATAATAATAAGAATGCTCTTCACAGTTACATTATTTCAACACTCCCCCTTAACAAGAAGGGTATTCTTCATCAGCATCAGGCAAGATAGGTCTGCATCATCAGTGGCATCTGGAGGACAGTATTGTCAGTATCATCTTGAAACATTGTCTAGCACATTTACGAGTCATCGGAAGTTTTCTTCATCAGTAGCATCATCATTATCGAAAGAATGCTATCATCATCTGCATCAAATATGTATTAGTAAAAATGATACCTCATTACAACACTAGGCTGTCACATCACAGTACTACACTAGCTCAATGTCACAGTGGTTAAGCTGGTAGCTCAGTGTCAGTCACATCTTTCTTTATGTCTAAAAACTAGGTCAGAAGCATGACTCATCTTGCTTTATGTCTAACAACGAGGTCAGAAGCAAGGAACACATCAACATCTTGCTTTACGTCTAACAAAGAGGTTAGAAGCGAGAAATCACAACATCATGCTTTACGTCTAACAACTAGGTCAGAAGCATGACTCATCTTGCTTTACGTCTAACAACTAGGTCAGAAGCAAGGAATCAACGACATTATGATTTACGTCTAACAACTAGGTCAGAAGCATAACTCATCTTGCTTTACGTATAACAACAAGGTCAGAAGCAAGGATCACACAACGTCATGCTTTACGTCTAACAAC
>SNQJ01S0003711.1:430410-441265 GCA_010110895.2 Picea sitchensis | reverse complement strand
ATCTGAGGTATTTGATAAATTTAAAGAGTTTAAGGCTCTGGTAGAAAATCAGACATAGAAGAAAATAAAGGTATTGAGAATAGATAATGGTGGGGAATTCTATGGAAATGAATTCAAAGAAATCTATAAGAAGTGTGATATAGCAAGGCAGAAAACTACTCCATACACTCAGCATAATGGAGTTGCAAAAAGGATGAGTAGGACACTAATGGAAAAAGAAACGAGCATGCTCAGCAATGTCGAGTTAGGACAAGAATTTTGGGCAGAGGCAGTGGGTACAACATGTTACCTAGTCAATCGATCACCCTCATCAGCGTTGGATGATAAAATTCCACACAAGGTCTAGACTAGAAAGAAACCGTCTCTTGAACATCTTAGAGTGTTTGGTTGTGATGCTTATGTATATGTTCAAAAGGAAAATAGGAGTAAGTTGGATAATAAAGCTAAAAAGTGTATCGTTATTGGTTATAAAGATGGTGTGAAAGGTTATAAGATTTGGAACCCAGAAACTAAGAAGACTGTTTATAGTCGAGATGTTGTTTTTAGAGAGGTAAAAGATGTTTCCAAATAGGAATTCCTATCAAGGAAAGAAGAACCTGAGAAAATAGAGCTTGAGTTGGATGATCAAAAATCTGAATCATCTGAAGAAGATGAAGCAAAAGAAGAAGAAGAACCTCATACCCCAATATTGAGGAGATCAGTGAGAGAAATAAGGCAACCAGAAAGGTATAGTCCACCTAATTTTCATTCCAATTTTTCTTTATCTTTTACTGATGATGATCCTAGAACTGCCAGGGAAGCAGTCAATTCAGAGGATAGTAAACTATGGAAGAAGGCCATGGTTGAAGAAATGGATGCATTGGATAAGAATGAGGCATGGGATATAGTTGAGTTTCCAACTGGAAGAAAAAATTTTGGTAGCAAATAGTTGTTTAAGAAGAAGTTTAATGCAAAAGGTAAAGTGGAGAAATACAAAGCTTGGTTAATAGCAAAATGTTATTCCGAAGTAGAGGGAATTGACTTTGGTGGGATTTTTTCTCCTGTTGCTAAGTTAACTTCTATTATATTTCTTTTATCTATTGTTGTTTCTTTTGATATTGAAGTGGAACTGATGGATGTGAAGACAACATTCCTACATGGGGATCTGTAAGAAGAAATCTACATGAAGTAGCCAGATGGCTTTGTAGTGAAGGGAAAAGAAAGAGCTGGTCTATAAGCTAAAGAAGTCACTATATGGTCTGAAGAAATCACCTAGGATGTGGTACCAAAAGTTTGAAACATACATCCTTGGATTGGGATTTGTGAGAAGCAAGGCTAATCACTATGTATATTCCAAGCAGGTTGGTAATCACTTCATTTATGTAGTGTTGTATGTTGATAACATGTTGTTGGTAGGAAATAATATGGATGTTATCAAGGAGGTGAAATCGCAGTTATCCTCCAAATTTGACATGAAGGATCTTGGTGTTGCTAACTTCATTCTGGGAATGGATATTAAAAGAGATCATGCAAACAGGAAAATATGGTTGAATCAGAGAAAATATGTTGAGATGATATTGCATAGGTTTAATATGCATGGAAGTAAACCAGTCAAGGTTCCTATTCCTATAGGTGTAAATTTATCTGCAAATCAGTGTCCCAAGACACAGGAAGAAGAAGAGGACATTTCCCATGTTCTATATGCCAGTGCAATTGGCAGGTTGATGTATGCAATGGTTTGTACTAGACCAGGCATTACACATGCAGTGGGAGTTTTGAGCAGGTATATGTCAAAACCAGGGAAGGAGAATTGGACAGTTGTAAAGAGGGCCTTTAGGTATTTGTGTGGCACTACCAATTATGGATTGTGCTACCAAGGAAGACCAAGATTGGACAAAGTGGTGGACATACATGGCTTTATTGATGCAGACTGGGCTGGAGATATGGATCGCATAAGATCTACAAATGGGTATGTGTTTAACCTATTTGGAGGAGAAATCAATTGGATGAGAAAAATACAGGCTATAGTGGCACTCTCAACTACAAAAGTTGAATACATGGAAGCCACTCATGCAAGGAAGGAAGAAATATGGTTACAAAGATTGTGTTCAGGTATTGGGTTGGTACAACAAGCAGTGAGATTAGATTGTGATAGTCAGAGTGCAATATTCCTCACAAAGAACCCAAATTATCATTCAAAGATAAATCATATTGATGTTCAGTATCACTTTTTGAGAGACACGGTTGAGGAAAAGAAGGTGTTGCTAGAAAAGGTTGACACTTTGAAGAATGTTGCAGATTTATTGACAAAGTCCGTAAGCATAGAAAAGTTCTCCTGGTGTAGAGTAACAATGGGCATTGATGCCCTGGATTGTTGACTATATAACCCTATGGACCCCTGGATCCAAATAAAACAACAAGTGGGAGAATGTTGGGTATATGTTATATTCTTTGCATGTGTGTGTGTGGGTGTGTCAGGTTCGACAATTGCATCTGACAATCCCTCTAGAGGTGTACTTTGTCTCTTGTGCATCGGGAGCTTCCTAGGGGGGTCCGAAGGGGGTCCAGGTATGCCCCCCCTGGTTACTCGCAACGTCCATAACCAGGCAAGATCTCGAGGCAGCACCCTGAAATTCTGTTTTCATGATTTTTGTTATTTTTAGCGGATTTTGCTATTTTTAGCGGTTTTCTAAATTAATCCCAGATTAATGGATTAGGGTTTTGGTATCTACGGAATACCTAAAAACATTGTATATATATATTGTATGGTGAATGGTGAAATTCAATATAATGAATATAAGAAAGGTTTTCCCGGTTGAGGGCTTCCGGTATAGATCTATGTGTACTATGTGAATGAGCCATTGACTAATTTCTATTTTTCTTAAGAATCCATATGCATTGCTTTACTTCATAGGTTTAAAACTTACAATGTGCCCCAATTAAGGGGTAATGTGCCATTATTTAGGGCTTAACAATCCCATCCCCTTAAGACAAGTGTTTTCTGCAATGCTTCAGTAAATCTCGATGCTTTTGTATAAAAGACTCGTCTTCCCAAGTCGAATCTTCAGCCAGTAGTTTCCTCCATTTAATGAGATACTTTGAAATGGATCTATTCCTCAGTTGGAAAATTCTTGTGTCAGTGATGGATTCAGGATCCAATATGATTTTTCCTTCCTCATCAAGTTATGGAAATATAGTTTGAATTGGGATCTTGTCACCTATAACCTTCTTTAAGCATGAAAAATGGAAAACTAGGTGTACTCATGAAGATGCAGGAAACTCCAATTTGAATGCCATAGTACCAATCTTTTGCAACACCTTATAAGGGACATAGTACTTTGGTGATAATTTATTATCCTTTTTGTCTTGCTTGAGGGACATCTGTTTATATGGTTGTAGTCTCAAAAACACCCAATCCCCTACTTCAAAACTTCTTTCACTGCGATGTTGATCTACTTGTTGTTTCATGCGATTTTGTGCCACGGTCAGGTTGTCCTTTAAGATTTAGAGAACTTGTTGTTGATTCTCGATGTAATCTTCCACTTCTTGAACCTTATATTGTTCTTTTAGAGAAGAAGTGATTGAAGGAGGGTGGTATCCATAGAGTTCCATAAATGGTGTCATTTTTGTTGCAGTATGAAAGGAAGTGTTATACCACCATTCTTCCATGGGTAACCATATGAACCATTTTGTTTGTTTATCAAAGACAAAGAAATGAAGCTAGCCTTATAGAAATTTGTTCACTATCTCGGTTTGTCCATCATATTGAGGATTATAGGATGAGCTATGAGCCAATTCAGTACCCAAACAAGAAAATAATTTTGTCCAAAAATGTCCAGTGAAAATGGGATATCTATCACTTACAATAATATTTGGGCTTCCACGTAGTTTTTGAACTGTCTCCATGAATGCAGTGGAAACTGTACTGGCTTTGAAGGAATGAGAGAGTGCACAAAAGTGTGTGTACTTGGTCATTCTATCAACAATCAACATGATGACACTCTTTCCTTCAGACTTCGGTATCTGTGTGATGGAATCCATGGAAACCTCGTCCCAACACTAACTTGGGATGGATAATGGTTGTAAAATACCTAGGGTATTAATTGTTTCCAACTTATTTTTTTGGAAAACCAAACATTCTGCCACAAACCTTTGAACATCAGTTTTAAGGCCATCCCAAAAAAATTCCTTCTTGACCCTATGGTAGGTTTTCAAAAATCCTGATTTCCCTCCTACCAGAGAGGTGTGCAATTCCAATAGTACCTTTTTTTGAGTTGGGAGTTCTTACATAAATTTAAGCGATCTTTGTACCATAGTGAATCATTTCTCCATGTAAACGTATCTAATGCACTGGAATCCCACTGCAACCTTTGAATGAGACTCCAGATGTTTTTTTCATTCTTACATTCATCCCTTGATTCTATTATCCAATCAGGTTGGATGATCAAGATAGCATAGATAAAGCCCTCAACATCTTCATCCTTTATTGAGATTGCATCTGCCACAACATTTTGCTTCCCTTTTCTATAGATGATTTCAAAATCATAACCCAATATCTTGGTCACCCATTTTTTTTGTTCTTCTAAAGATAGTCTTTGTTCCAAGACGTATTTAAGACTATCAAGATCTGTTTTGACCATGAAGTGCCTACCTATTAGGTAAGGCTACCATTTATTCAATGCATCTAGTATTTCCATCATTTCTTTCTCATAAATGGGTTTGTGTAAGTCCCTTCCCTTGAGTGGTTGACTTTCAAAAGCTAGGGGCCTTCCTTCTTGCATTAGGATAGCACCAAATCCATTTCCTGAGGCATCACATTCCACAATAAAGGTTTTTGTGAAGTATGGAGTGGTCAAGATAGGATATTTGTACATCACCTCTTTAAGTTGTTCAAAAGATTTAGTTGCCTTGGAGTCCATTAAAATGCATCCTTCTTAGTTAGTGTCGTTAAAGGTGTTGTTATTCTTCCATAGTGTCGAACAAACTTGTGGTAGTAACCTGTCGAACCCAAAAATCCTCTAAGATTATTCAATGTTTTGCAAATCATCCAGTCCATCATGGCCTTAATCTGTTTAGGGTCTACCTTGACACCTTCATGAGATACAATATGACCCAAATACTCTACCTCCTTCACCACAAAGAAACATTTGGATGGTTTGGCATATAGTTGTTGCTCCTTTAGTAGTTGTAGCACCTTGTCAACATGTCACACATGATCCTCCCAAGACTTGCTATAGATTAGTATATCATCAAAAAATAATAACCAAAATGTTTAAAGGAAGGGCTTGAAAATGCAATTCATCAACCCTTGGAATGTGGAAGGTGCATTTGTAAGGCAAAAAGGCATGACCAAAAATTCATAATGGCCTTCATGAGTTCAGAATTTTGTTTTTGGGATATATTCTTCCTTCATTATAATCTGATGATACCGTGAATGGAGATCCAACTTTGTGAAATAGATTTTTCCATGTAGTTCATCTAACAATTCAATAATGACGAGAATGAGAAACTTATCTTTAATAGTGATCTTGTTGATCTCTCTATAATCTGGACACATACGCCATGAGCTATCTTTATTGAGTACCATTACCACTGGTGCAGAGTAAGAACTTTGTTTGGGTCTAATAATGTGATCCTCTAACATTTCATCAACGATACACTCAATTTCACTCTTCTGGGCATAATGGTATCTATACGGCCTGATGTTAGGAGGAAAACTCCTAGGAACTAGGTGAATAACGTGATCATGATTTCAAGTGGGTGGAATACCTTTGGGAATATCTTCAAATACTTTGGAATGTTTATCAATGATCCCTTGAAGATCTAGGGGAATAGATGGCTTATATGTTTGAACATCTTATGAGCATAGTTGTGCAATTACACCTTGATTCCCATTTTTCAATAATTTTGTCATTCCATTAGAGCTTATCACTTTACTGGGTTTCCCTATGATACCTCTTAACTCAATTTCTTTTCTTTCTAATGAAAATTTCATGAAAAGTTCTTGAAAATTGAAAGCCACTGTTCCTAATGATTGTAACCATTGGATTCCTAGTATGACATCAACACCACCCATGGGTGTAGAAATAATTGGACTATTCATTACATATTCCCCCATAGTAAGAATGATCTTATTCCAATTTCCTGAGCAATTGATAGTTCCTCCATCTGCAATCATTACTTGAAACTATGGCACTGGATATACAATTACTTGAAACTATGGCGCTGACTATACAAAGAAATTGAGATCTCTGGATAATTTATAGTGAATGAAATTATGAGTACTACTAGAATCAATTAGGACTATTACCTTTTTCTTTTTGATATATCCTTCGATCTTGAGGGGTTGAGTGTTAATTCCAGCCAATGCATTACACGATATCGTGAGAGTCAACTCTTCAAAAGAAATCACTTCTACGTTTTCATCATGAGATGGTTCTTGTTCTTCTTCCTCTTCACAATCTATGTAGAATAATTTCTTCTCACGACAACTATGTCCCTTACTGTACTTGTTGTCACAATTAAAGCATACAACTTTTTATTTTGTTTCCTCCTATTGTTGAGGTGTCAACCTTGTAGGTTGAGGTGTTTTAGAAGAAGGAGCATTATTCTCTCAATAGATGTTAGGAGTGGTCAGTCTAGTAGCCATAGACATATTTTTACTTTCAACATTTCTTTCCACCCTAAATGCATTCTCCAGTGATTTGGGTTCCCAAAGGCGAACCTCATGTTGAATGTTATCCCTTAAAGTTCCTATGAATACATCAATCAAGTGATCATCTGGAATATTTGTTACCTTTATATTCAATATTTGGAAGTTCTCAATGTTCTCTGTAACTGAACCCTTTTGCTTGAGATTTATCAATTGGCTAAAGATGTTATTTCTCCTTGTATCCTCATAGTGTGATATCATTTCTTCCGTGGAAATTGTCCAAGTGATGAGTGATTTGCGAGAAAAAATCCATCGATACCACACCAATTGATTAGGTTCTAAATATAACGAAGCAATTCATACCTTTTGTGTATGTGGCACATCATGTATATCAAATAATTGCTCCATCTGAAGTATCCACGTGATTGGGTCCTTGTCATCAAACTTCCTCATATCGATCTTAGGAGCGTGGTTGGTCTTCAACCCAAAGTTATATTTTCTCCATTCTTGATTTATCTTCCTTGTGTCCTCATCATGAATTTCATGGGATACATTTTCACTTTCAAGTCTCCTCTCTAATAGGAAAATTTTCAATCCTTCCATGATCTTCCTTTTTAAACCATCCATCATCCCTTGTAGTTCATATTTTGTCATTGTCTTCTTTTGTAAATCATTTATGTCCCTACACATTTCTTCACCTTCATCAAGATTCCAAGTAGGACTGTCTTGAGGCTTATTTGGTCTATACATTCCCTTTTTTGTGGCATGTTGGGAAAGTATCACTAAACCTTGATTTTGAGGAGGTTCTGCTAGACAATCTTTCTTCTGTTGTATCTCCAAAATTTTGGCCCTTCTGGGTATGGAATTTTCTTTTTTGTAGCTCTTTGATATTTCTTCTCTACAATTCCATAGGTCTGATCAAAATTGAATTTTCCAAGTGGCATTTATGGTAACTTCCCCACAACTTTATTATTTTTGGCCTTTCTAGGTGATCTCACTTGTATAGCGTTCCCCGCACAAAATAATTGATATAAAATTTTGAAACATATACCAGAAATACTACAGACTGTCCACTACCCAATACAACTAGTCTCACTCAATTTGGATACTCTAGGAATAATTTATGATTGTTTTTCCTGGAACACCTGCTTGAGACTAGTCAATAGGACTAGTCATATACCATATCTTCCTAGGGTGTATCTACAAATGTAAGATGACCTAGAATATGAATTGTTTATCACAGATACTGTAATATTTTCTGTGAATATATTTCATATTTCAAAGTCTGAAACATTACAGAAAAAAAATTAGAGTGGAAATTCCGTGATGACTCAATTCAGGATGATTCTAGAACCCTATCTTACACATGCTATATCTCCGAAAGTACAAGGCCTATGGAGCTAAAATTTTAACCCAACGTACCTTGATCTGTGTAATAAATATTTTCCAAGGGGTTCCTTCTGAAACATCGTAGAAAAAAAATTATAACAAAAATTCCAAGGTGTCTCATATGTAGCAACAAAACCCCAAGACCTTGAGATCTGATACCATATGTTAAGAACCAAATATCAATATAGCATATAAAAACATTAGAATAAGTACTCAACACCTTGAAAAAGAGATAAATTTAGATAATAATCCTCTTCGAGGGGGAAACCTCCTTATACCCACATAAATGTCCAAATACAAGATGATTAATGACAATGTCTCTTTGGTATATATATGAGACTAGGAGGTACAATTACAACTAATGGACCCAATCTGACATAAATAAAGTAACATTAATAATATAATATGCCCCAATTAAGGGGTAATGTTCCACTATTTTGGGCTTAACATTAGGGACCTAACCGCCCTAACCACTCACGTAGGTAGAATAACATATTTCCATGTAATAAAGGACAATATTAATGAGGATTATCAATAAAGAAGAATAATTCAAATGTAAGAAGACCTAATAGAAGATTTCTCGTCTAGAAGGATCTGCCTCTAGATTGTTATTTTTGATAGACATATTTAGTATAAATAGGAGTAGAGGGTATGGGAAGTTTTTTCTTGGATATTATTGTAATAGAGCTCTACTCTGCTGGAGGTTTCCCCCTCTAAGAGGCAAGTGAACATTGCTATCATTAATGAAGGTGTTCTTTCTGGTGTTATTCTAGAATTATTCTTGTATTGTTCTCGTTATATCATTGTGTTCTGCCATTTTTAGCTAAAATATTTATGTTCTACATACTATTTTATATATGGAATACTACAAAGTGTTTCCATCAATGATTGGTGTTGACATCAATGTTGGTGTTCCATCAATTCCAAAGGGGGAGATTGTTGTACTCTATTGTCATTGATGTCAAATTATTGATTTCAAAGGGTTGATGTCAAGTATTGTCATAGTGATGTGTTTGTATCATTGATATATTGATTATTGGTTATATGGTCATAGATGTAATTGTTGTCAAAGGATTCATGTTGTTGTTTTTCTTCATATGAGATATGATCGATTGTTATTACAATGATGAGTGTTTCATATATAGGGAACATAAGGTGACCATCCATGAAAGGATGTGTCCCTTGAATAATCAATAACTATTTATTATTATCATTTACTTATTATATACTATATTTAATAATCAATAATTACATTATCAATTATTATCTTTAGAGAAGGTCTTCCCGATGTTTTCCAAATATAAACACTCTCTCTCAACGAGGGAGACATTCTGCAACATGCCACTCTTGTCTTTGAAGTATAGAAACTTCACCCTAGACTCATGACACTTTTTTTTCAGTCTTGGGAGACATATCTCTCTCACCTAAATAGAGGAGAAACTGCTTATGTGACTATCCCTCTAATCCAATTAACTCTCTCTAAGATTAGGCTCACTTTGGGCCCGCATGTAATAGCATATAGCATCTTGAGTCTTTATCATTCCTTGTCAAATCAACATGACTAGGACAAAGACCACACCAGGATCTTTCACCATAGGTACACACCTATGAGTGAATGTTGGGATGATGTTAACTGACATGTGGAAAAGCACTTCAATCACCTCGAGTCCATATTATTCCTTGTCATGATCAAGGAAGGACTACGTTTGGGCCCATTTACCATAAGTGCACCTTTATGATAAATGTATCCTATCTCCCTTGTTCTGTAGCCCAATCTAGGATAATTTATGCCTGATTCTGAAACATCAAAACTCCCTCTTAGCTAGGGAGGTATATTTCTATAGTAGTACACAACTACTATCAAGAGACACACAGTCTACACCAGTGGTATGCAACCACCATAGTAGAAAAATGTTTGTCACACATTGCACTCCCATGTGGAGTTCTAGAGGCTAATCCCTCTAAGAACACATAGGGTCAACTCCCCATAGTGTGAGACGTCAATGGTCAACTCCATTGACATCTACTCATTTTCTCTCCACATGGAACGATGGGCTATAAGCCCAAATGCACTTATTCCTTCTCGAATAAGTGTCCTCATAGATCAACTCAACTCAATTCACAGAGGAGTAGGATATGGAAAAATTTTGTCACACATGGCACTCCATGTGGACTTCTAGAGGCTACACCCTCTAGAAACACTAGGGTCAACTCCCATAGTATATAACATCAAGGGTCAACTCCCTTGACATGTCCTCATGTGCTCTCCACATGGGACATTGGGTTATAATCCCAACCACACGTATCCCTTCTCAGATAAGTGCCCCACTTATCCCTTCTCGAATAAGTGTCGTCACAAATAAACTCAACTTAGTCACAGAGTAGTACGATCTGGAGAATGTCTCAAGAAGATACAAACATCAACACTCCCTCTCAACGAGGGATGAATTATTTGCCATGCCAAGTCTGTCACGGAAGTACTTGAACTTCGTCTTGGTTTGGTAATAACATCAGCAATCTGCTCATCTATAGGAAGGTACTACACCAATACTTCCTTCCTCTGCACCATGTCTCAGATGAAATGGTACTTGATCTCAATGTGGTTCGATTTGTGGAATCTAGCACATGTTCGAATAAATCTACAAGGAGCTTGTGAAGCCACATTGCTTCATGGAATGTCATACTTAATGAAATGTACTCTGCCTCTGTTGTGCTCAAATCCACATAATTTTGTTTCTTGCTACACCAAGAAACCATGGAAGATCCCAAAGTGAAGCAACACCTGAAGGTGCTCTTTCTGTCCACTGCGCTCCCTGCCCAATCAGAGTCAATATA
>SNQJ01S0003711.1:407884-430389 GCA_010110895.2 Picea sitchensis | reverse complement strand
ACTGGAAGTATATCTCAGACCATGTCAAATTGTGCCTCGCAAGTATCTCAACACATGCTTCGCATTAATCTAGTGTGTCTATCTCAATTGACTTATAAACTAGCTAAGAGCACTTACTGCG
Organism: Picea sitchensis; assembly: GCA_010110895.2. Classification (NCBI taxonomy): domain Eukaryota; kingdom Viridiplantae; phylum Streptophyta; class Pinopsida; order Pinales; family Pinaceae; genus Picea; species Picea sitchensis. The sequence continues at coordinate 430,268 of SNQJ01S0003711.1, read as the reverse complement.
TAGCAAATATTTGGTCTAGCATTTAACCAGATACATCAATTATCCAATCAGTTGTCTGTATAGATTCGGATCAATTTCATTGAAATTGGAAGAAGACACGCTTATTTTCTTCATATTCGTCATCATTGGTGTAGCCACGAGCTTCAAGTTCAATAACTCAAACTTCTTCAATTTATCAACTATGTACTTCCCCTGACTCAGGAAGAACTCATTAGTTCTCTAACATACTTCTAGTCCCGAGAAGTAGTGCATCATACCAACGTCCTTTATCTCAAGATTAGAGGCCAATTCATACTTGCATTCAATAATAAGGCTCTCTGTATCGATGAGGAATAAATCATCAATGTAGAGGACCAAAATTAGGGACTCACCATTAATAGTCTTTTAGTACAAGTTATGATCGACAACAATTTTGTTGTTGCACAAAAATCATAAGGTATCCATCAATCCTTTCATACCAATATCGAGGTGGTTCCTTCATTCCATACAAGGCCATTTTCAATCTACACACATGAGACTCCTTCTCCTGTATCATGAAACCATCTAGTTGCTCGAAGTATACTTCTTCCTCAATCTCTCCATTGAGAAAGATTGTCTTTACATCCATCTGATGTACTCTCTAAACCATGGATGTTGCAAGGGAAATAATCATCCAAATAGAAGTGTATCGAGCAACAGGAGAAAATGTCTCCTCATAATCTATTCCTTGCACCTTAGAGAATATTCTAGCAACAAATCTTGTTTTATGCCTCTCAATGCTACCGTCAATTGTGTATTTGATCTTGTAGAATCATTTGGAAGCCACTACAGACTTCCCCTCAAGTATCGGAACAATATCCCACACTTCATTGTTCATGATGGATTGATACTCATCCATTATGTCATCTCTCCATACTAGATGACTAGTTTCCTCATCATAACATGAAGGCTCAAAATGAATGATGTGGCTCATAGTTGTGGCATAACACAAATATCTCTGAGGTATCTTTCTCTCTCGGAAGGTACCATGAGGATATGTATGTCCTTCTTCCTCCTGCAGAGTCAGACAAGTCCATGCAAGTATCTTCTGACCTACTACAATATCTCTAGAAACATTAACTGGAGCTACAGGATTAATGGGATCAATTTAATCAATCTCCATGTGAGACCCTATAGATCTCTTAAAGGATACCTCCTCTCAAATATAACATCTCTTCTCACCTCAATCTTTCTCTAACCAAGGATGTAGATTCATTATGCCTTCAAAGACTCATTGTACCCCACAGATGTACCCTTTCTACTTGAAGGGTCTAACTTGATCATTTTCTCCTTGGGTACATGAATGTATACTAGACACCCAGATATATTGAATTTTCCAAACTCAGGCTTCACTCCGGTGAAGGCCTCCTTGGGAATCATGCTCCTCAAAGTCTTATGAGGACTTTTGTTCTATGAATGGTTTTATCCATGATCACTGGAACTGTCTCTGCTATCTAGTATGATCCCTTCATGAAGGTATAATGCTCCTGGAATCTGAGCATCATGCCTCACAATGTCTCTCCTTGACATCATGTTGGAAGGTCTTGCCCTCCATGTCTTCCTCTCTTCATAATTCAACTGGCTCCCTCTTTCTAGGAAAACCTTGGTCCAAAACATCCCCTACCACACCAACCATTCTTTTGTTCCCCATGTCTTTTAAGGATATCCACTTTAAATGAGAATAAAGACGAGGAGAACCACTATCCTAGAAAACAATGATGAATGTGGGTAAACAAGAATCATGTAATTTCTTAGTTTCCTGAAATGTAAAGAGAGTAAGGCTCAACACAACAACAATAGTTAGAATAGTCTATTCCATTATGACCGTCTATGGCCACCACTTGTGCGACCTATTTGATACCTCCTTCGATGGTCTCTCTAACCTGGCAACTCACATCATATTGCACATCAACCTCCTTCATATACATTACCAACATAATACAATGTGTATTGTACAGTCCTATTCATATGGAGCCCATGCAGTGGGTAGTACTTTCACGTCACAAATATCTTCCACTAAAAACTTGCCATGCACATAGTAGGCTCAAATGGTTCTGAAAGTTAAACCCACTAGTACAATTAATTCCATATTTTTATATAGCGTACACAATATAACTCACTCGCATATAAACTTTTAGAATAAATTAGTGGGATCATTCACTTGCATTTCTCACTTTCTCTTACTCTCTCTCACAGCCCTTTTCTGCTCCCGTCGGGCAATGCTTGCATTTGCCACTTGCTTTTAGTGTCTACATAAATATAATCTCTATGGATGATTTTGGTACTGGACTCACAACCAATGTCACAGGCACCATTATCGGTGTAGTCATCCAAAAGATGAAGGATATCATTGACATGGAGGAAAATATCAGTGATCTCAAGTCTAACTTCACCCATTTGGAGGTCTCTTTACGCCATATTGAAAACCAATTCAAAGACCAACAGAGAGCGCTCCCAATGCTTGCCCAAAATTGTTTGGAAAGAATGCATACTGCCCTCCAAGACGTCGACGTCTTGATCGTTCGTGCCATCACACGACCCCGGTGTCTTGGATGTTTCTCCCTCTGCAACCCCAAGTTGTCCACCCAAATTAGAGATTGGAAGCCAAGATTTGATCAACTCTTTGAAGATCTTCACATGGTATTGGCAACATCTGCCAATTCTCAATAGATTGTGTCTAGTCCAATGCCCCGGGTAGAGATGCTTCGTGAACCTATCCAAGAATCCGACTCCATAGGGTTGACCATCAAATCTGATATTATGTGTTGATATTAAAGGGAATTATATAATTGATGTCATGTCGTGGTTGATAGGAAGAACCAAATGGATAAACCCCAAAGTGGTTCTGTTATGGTGAAATCCCTCACAGGAAGATGCTCTTAGATAAACTTCTTAAAGTGGTCCCCTTATGGTGAAATCCCTTACAAGAAGACGTTTTGTGAACTCCTAATGGTTAGGTGGTTGAATATACCAACAGTGTGGTTAGGGAACCCAATTTTGATTAAGGAATGGTGTAATTAAGATCAATGAATTTGTGGGAGAAACTATTCCATATGGATAGTATATGTGATGTTTCTAGAATGATTTAGATATAAAAATATGGAGGTTCTTTATACAACATATCCAAGTAACTCTGATAAAAATTGCAGCTTTTGGTTCGTTGTAGTTTTGGAGCTACACTCTATGGAAGATAGATTTTGTGGCTAGTCCTGAAACTAGTCTAAAACAAGTGTTCCGGGTAAAAAATCCAAAACGTCTTTATAATAGATCCAAATTCAGTATGAGCGAATGAATTTATTATGTGCGTGGAATGATCTACAAGTTTTCTCTCTAAAAGAATCCATAATTCAACAAGGTATGTCATTTTTTATATAACTCTTTTTCTGGGAGGTTCCAAGTAGTGAAAATTGGAGGAATCGTATAAAAGACATTGAAACATTGTATACCATTTTCATACCTTTATTCATTACATATACAAAGTTATGATTGTTGCAATTTAGAGTTTTTGACTAATCCAAAATTAGTCATGTGAGACTAAAGTAAAGTTTGAATAAAATGCTAGTCTATTGTTGTTGAAGTTAAGGAAGTTTTGCAGGTTTGTGATCACATAGACCAGGTTTATTATAGAGTTATAGATATGTTTATATTCATTTTTTGATGCTTGCATTTGGTCATGAAATGGTATAATCTTAAGGCTACATAACAATGAGGTTTGGCACATGATCTTGTGTAAGGGTTTATGGTATTTGGTTTATGGATAATATGGTGTATTTCTAGACATATCTTGTTGGCTAAATTGTTGATATTGTGCATATGGTTAAGATTTGAATTGATTATTGATCTTTGTGAGTAGATCATATTTGGATGACGAGATTGATGAGAGAGGTTGAGGTGACAAGTTGTCATGATAGGTTGTGCATATTTTATGCACTTTTGTTGGTATATATTGTTGGTAGAGTTTGACATATTGTTTTCTCTCTACAAGATAGGTCTTTTACTTGAGGGTTGGATTCCTAACATCTTGGTTGGTGATGAGATGCACATGATGGGTATTGCAATGAGAGTTGGTGCTCCCTTGGATGGTTCTCTATTTTAGTTGGTGCTGATAATACCCAAGGGTTGTAGTCTGTAATGCAAAAGAAACTTATACATATATCTGGTGTTCCTTGTGTTCTTTATTGTGATGGTGCGTAGCTCTTTATTGTTAATGTATGTGATTGAGATATATTTACATTCAATAAACTAAGTATAAATGGAAGTAATACGCAATAATGGTGTAAATGGTGATTTATAACTAAAGTCTTATGAGAAGTGTAAGGTATCCCTCACACCAATTCACCCCCCCCCCTCTCAGTGTGATCGCGTGTCCAACAATTGGTATCAGAGAAGGCCTTCACTATAATCCTTACAAGATTGAAATAGATCCATGGACACACAAGTAGAAGAAGGTAGTGTAGAATCAACTAACAATTATCTTATAGATGAAGATGGAGATTTGTTGAAGCTCAAAAATAAAATTTTAGATTTCTTTGGAGCAGAAGATGTTTTTTATCATGATTTTAATCTTGATGAATACATTAGGAAAGCCCTAGAAAAGTACCAAATCAATAAAATGGCACTAAAGAAAATACTCATGAAACAAGAAGAAGAGATCAAGAGACTAAATACTCAAGTAAATGAAAAAGAAGAATCATGCCATAACTTGGAATCATAAGTTGTTAATCTCAAAAGGAAAGAAGAGAAGTCAAAAATGTTCATGAACAACTCAAAAATCTTGGATGAAATCTTGGATTGTCAAAGATCACCTAATGACAAATTTGTTCTTAGATACAAGAAGGAAGCAACACACTATGAATCTACCACTTCTAAGAAGCATGATGTAGGTCCTTCATTGTCAAAGGGTGAAGTTAAAACTGCAAGCAAGAAAACCTTCAGAATATTAGAAAAAGGAAGACATCAAGAAGGAAGTCCTACAGATCAAAGAAAATTCAGAAGAGAGACACCTTCAAGGTGGACACAAAATAAAAGGTATGAAAATGTTTTTCATTGTCACTACTTCTCATGTAATGAATATGGTCACAAGGCTTTGGATTTCAGACATTATGCAAGGAAAGATGTTGGAAGGTTTCATAAAACCCTAAGATGTTGGAGATGTAACCAATTGGGGAACATTTATGCTCATTGTCACACCATGAGATGTTATAGTTGTACTGGGTTTGGCCACAAATCTCAGGATTGTTGGAATTCAAGGACAGTTAATGAGGAGTGATTCATATAGAATGCAAAGAGGAGCACATGTAACTTGGAAGGAATACAATGTTAAAAGGATGGAAGATCAGAGTTCAATTGCAAAGAAATTAGGACACTCTCAAAAGTGGATGAAGAAGACTGAAAAACTATACATGAATGAAGGAATAAAGAATCAATAAATATTCACTCTTTCTGAAGCATACGCGAGTTGTATGCGGTGAGGTCGCATACATGTGGTAAAAGATTAAAAAATAGGGGTGTACAGATGAGTTGCAGCATGGTTTAATGATCTATCTCCATTTTTGCAGGATCTAAGATGTTATGCTTCATGCTTCATGTATTTATGTGTGGTTGATGAATGTATGGTGATAATATTTGGTTGCATATACTTGGTGCATTTCCTGGATGCATGGTTCTAACCCTAGAGTGTGGATTGAGGAATTTTATGTTAAGGAAGAGTGTTGATTTTGTTATGTATTATCTCTGTGAATTTATGTCTTCTTTTTTATGGGACATAACATGTTGGTGTGGTGATAGCTAGAGGTATATCATTGATCTATTGAGGCACACTTTTGGTACATTTTTATAGGCACTATTGGTTTCTTAGTACTTGCTTTAGTGAATTATTTTTAGGCATATTTGTTATAGTACATGGCTGGTACATATGTGAGCTCCATTGATATATCTTATGATGTATTGTTATAGGCATATTTGTTGGATGTCTTGGTGCATGCATTTGGCATGTGGTTTAGCTACATATTGGGACATGTAGTTGATGAGTTGATGAGGTGGTTATGTTGTACATAATTGATGAGTCATAGCTTTATCTATAGTTGATGCATGATTGATACACACTTGGTACATTAGTTGAGGCACTTTCTAGTAGTATGATTGGCACATGGTTTATGGTTGATATGACATACATGGATGTGCACACATCTTGATTGTGGTTCATCTTGTTGAATTTTGGTCAATGGTTGATGCAATTTATTTGGTACATGATGTATGGAATGATATAGTTGACACACTTGTTATGATGCTTGGTTGATATATTGTTGGTTTAAGTACATGATTGTGTGATAATACTTGGTTGAAGTACACCATTGGTATCACTTGGTACATGGTACTTGGGATGATATGATTGAGACACATATTTTGATGATGATATGGTGCATTGTCAAAGGAATTTGTTGGTGATATTGATACATGCTTGATATGCAGTTGGGACATGTTCTTGGAATATGGTTGATACACTCCATTGATGATATATTATGGTATATTGTATTCTCTTGATGTACAGGGTTGATGTACATGGGTTTTGTGCATGGTTGGAACATAGTATGGCACAATAAGTACGTGTTTGATGTTTTGTTCATGATTCTCTATCCATTGTTGACATATCGTTTCCTTGATTATGTATGGTATGGCATGATATTGATGCATGGAAAGGTCCGAGAATTTTCATAGGAATATCATATCAGTCTTGATAAATTGATCTATGTTCTAGTTGAGCAGTAGCATTTTTGGAAGAATAAGATTGCAGTGGTAGGATCTCATTCATCTTACAAAGAATATAGGACGAGACATACGTACAGAGGGATTTATTCTTCTTCCCATGATTGGTTGCAACAACATGATTCCAGGAGGACAGATTATTTGTATCCATGTCATTAGCATTACACCATAGTGATATCCCTTTACCAAAGGGGGAGAGATTATTCAGAGGAATCTCAAAGGAATCCAGACATGGGGAGCAGTCCCAAGGAGAGTTCAGGCATGATGAACAACCCTAAGGATATTTCATGTAAGGGGATCGTCCCTAAGGAGAGAACCACCCTTTTCCATTTATTTCAAAGGGGGGGAAATAGTCACATCGATTTAGTGAGATGAACATTGATGATGAGCAATGATCACAGATAGAGCATGAGAATTGCTATGTCCAAGTGTTTCCATCAATGATTGGTGTTGACATCAATGTTAGTGTTGCCATCAATTCCAAAGGGGGATATTATTGTACTATGTTTTCATTGATTTCAAAGGATTGATGTCAAAAGGTTGATGTCAAGTATTGTCATGGTGATGGGTTTGTATCATTTATATATTTATTATTGGTTATATGGTCACTGATGTAATTGTTTTCAAACGGTTGATGTCAAGTGGTATCATAATGATGTGTTGATATTAAAGGGATTTATATAATTGATGTCATGTCATGGTTGATAGGAAGTACCAAATGTATAAACTCCAAAGTGGTCCCTTGATGTTGAAATCCCTCATGGGAATATTCTCTTGGATAAATTTCTCAAATTGGTCCCCTTATGGTGAAATCCCTCACGGGAAGATGCTTTGTGAAGTCCAAATAGTTAAGTGGTCAAGTAGCCCAACAATGTGGTTAGGGGACCCAAGTTTGATTAAGGAATATTGTAATGAATATCAATGAATTTGCAGGAGATACTATTCCATATGGATAGTATATGTCATGTCGTTTTTGGTGATATGTGGAACGTCACATAACTCCTCATGGTTAGAGAGTTATGGCAATGTGATGTTGGAGAACCCTTGTGAGTTATATAGAAGCCCCTAGAATGTCAAAGAAGTTAAATTATTCTAGAATATCCTAGAAGAATTTGACCAATCAAAGTGGTTAGTCATGGGTTAAGTGGTTTCAACAAGAAAAAAATTAAAAATAAATTAGTTGCAACTAGAAGTGGAGATTTTACTATTTGTGGATAAAGTGGTTAAGTGGTTAAGTGGAAAAAATGGCTAAGTGGACAAAGTGGTTAAGTGGTTAAGTGGACAAAGTGGCTAAGTGGACAAAGTGGTTAAGTGGTTAAGTGGACAAAGTGGCTAAGTGGACAAAGTGGTTAAGTGGATACTTCTAGAGGAAGCTGCTTGGAGAGTATAAATAAGAGATCAAGGGTATCATATTAGCATTATATTGAGCATATTGAATATATACAAGTGACCGAGGTAACCAAAGGATATCTAAGGATAATTTTAGAGGGAAGGTGAAGTAAAGAAGACTGAAATTCAAGGGAGGATAAAGTCTTTTGATGACGCTTTCTAAGGTATGATATTTATAGGTCATCTCACCATTTTTGTAATAATTTTTTTTATAGAATGATTCAAATAGAAAAATAAGGAGGATGTTGATAAAAAATATCTAATTAATTGTGATAAAACTTCCAGATTCTGGGTCTTTGTATTTTGAGAGTTACACTCTACAGAAGATAGGGTTTGTGGCTAGTCCTGAAACTAGTCCAAAACAAGTGTTCTGAGTAAAAATGCCATAGCTTATTCATAATAGATCCAAATTCTGTATGACCAAATGAATTGGTTAGAGTACATTCTATAGTATGTTGTGTATCATTTTTATATCCATACAAAAAATATTCCGTGTGTGGAATGATATACAATTTCTCTCTTTACAATAACCCAGAATTCAGAAAAGTATGCCATTTTTTCTATAACTCCTTTTCTGGGAGGTTCTAAGTAGTGAAACCTGGAGGAATTGTAGAAAATACACTAAAGAACATTATGTACCATTTTCAGACATTTATTCATTACATATGCATAGTTATTATTGTTGGAAGTTAGGGTTGTTGACTAGTCCAAAATTAGTCATGTGAGAGTAAAGTAAAGTTTGATGAAAATGATAGTCTCTTGTTGTTGAATTTAAGGAAGGTTTGCAGGTTTGTGATCACGTACACCAGGTCTATTACAAAGTTACAGGCATTTTTATATTCATGTTTTGATGGTAACATTTGTTCATGGCATGGTACATGATTGAGGATACATAACAATGAGGTTTGGCACATGGTCTTGTGTAAGGGTTTATGGTATTTGGTTTATGGAGAGTATGGTGTATTGCTAGAGGTATCTTGTTGGTTAACTTGGTGATATTCTACATATGGTTGAGAGTTGACTTGATTATTGATGTTTGTGAGTAGATCATATTTGGATGATGAGATTGATGAGACAGGTCTAGATGATAGGTTGTTGTGACAGGTTGTGCATAGTTGATGCACTTGTGTTGGTATAGATTTTTGGTACAATTTTACAGATTTCTTTCTGTCTACAAGTTCGGTCTTGCACTTGAGGTTTGGATTCCTCACATCTCGGGTGTTGTTGAGATACGCAGGTTGGGTCTTGCATTGACATTTGGTTCTTTCTGGGAGTTGGTGCTCTATTTCAATTGGTGTTGATCAAACCCAAGGATTGTAGTCCGTAATACAAAAGAAACTTGTACATATATCTGGCGTTTATTTTTTTCTTTATTGTGATGGTGCAGAGCTCTTTATTGTTAATGTATGTCATTGAGATATATTTACATGCAAGAAAATATGGAAGTAATAAGTAATGATGTTGTGAATGGTGATTTCTAACTAAAGTCTTGTGAAAAGTGTAAAATATCCCTCACACTGATTCACCCACCCCCCCACCCCCCCTCTCAATGTGATCGTGTTTCCAATCTTTCTTCCTCTCCAATTTTTTTTTCTCATTTTTCTCTCTTCACTTCCTCTCAAAGTGAACAATTAAGACCATTTTCCTCCTCTTCCTTTTCTTTAGCCTCATCTTTAGGCTAACCTAGGAACCGATGGTCAAGATTAGATATAGGCCAACCAAGATCAAGGGTTGATATTATATCTCCCCTTTTACTTAATTTCCTAACTCACTTTATGTTAATAAATTCACTTTGTGACTTAAATGCTCATAAAGTCACTTTGACTTTATAACATAAAGTAAAGTGGGTTGAGGATCACTTCCCTCCCCTTTGTGCTAGACACTAAATAACACAAGGGGACCACTTCCCAACGTACCAAAACTCAACACATATGCCATTGATTTTCTTGTTTTGTTTTGGGCATAGTCAAGGTCTTTAGGTTAGCTTAGTTTTAAATAAGATATAAAGAGATTAATTAATGAAAATTTACATTAAGTAAATTTGTGATCTAAAGATTATCTTAGTTTTAAATAATATATAGAGATTAATTGGTAAAAATTCATAGTAATATATTTGCATTTGAATAAGTTAATCAGTAGAGAAACTTAATTTTTTGGAAATTATAATTTTGAGAAGAATTAAGTTATTGTGTCATTTGAATAATAAACGTTTTATGGAGAAACTTGTCTTTAATAAAAACTTTAATCGAGAAACTTTGATGGTTTAAAAATTAGGGTAACATTCTCATGTCTTCTTACCTAACCTTATAAGAGGTTGAGATGTTGGTTTTGAAACTATATATCTTTGACATCAATAAAATTAATATAAATAATTTCTATGAAAACATATATAAACCAAGGAATGATTAATAGTTGAACATTTAAGAGAAATTTATTTTGCAGATGATTCCAAGAGTTTGTATCATCAAAGATAGTTATATTATATCTATGTTTGAAATTGATACTTAAGTTGTGGGAAAACATATTAGCCAAAATTTAAAATAATGTGAAAAAATAATATCTTTATAAGTAAGTAAAAAAAATGTTACTTTATAGCATAATCCTCTTTATTTTTATATACAAATAACTCATTGAATGGCCAAAAGTGTCACTTTCATACCTTCATCCTCACGCCAAATAAAAAAATCCTTTCATCCTCCCACCAAAGACAAAACTCAAGAAAAAGTGAGCTAAGAGTTTATAGAATACATGATATAAACTAGGATGCCAAAATGTGTCGAGCACCATAAAGGCCATGTAGAATGTGCAAACAAGGTCATGACAGGTGCAACTTCAATGTGAGAGTATAAAATAGGATTAAAACATATTAGAATTAAAGTTTAATGTTTAGATGATAAATAAATTTATAATAAAAAAATGGTAAAAAATAATTTTAAATCAAAAATAGCATTAATGTACCTGCCAATCTCGAGCATGAAGTGTTTTAACATTTTTAAGTTGAAACATAGCATATCTCTTGAAAAATTAGCATGTCCTTATTATTTTAAAATTGAAACATACCATATTCCATGAAAGAATAACATGACCTTGATATGAGGCCACATAAAATTTGAAAGAATTTGATTGGTTTATAGAAAACACTTTATACAATTTTTAACAAAAACCTAACATAAAGTACTAATCAAGTTTTTGATTTAAAAACAAAATAATCTAAATGACAACAAAACAATTTACTATAGTCCCAACTTGAAATAACAATTATTTAATATAATCCAAACTTGAAATGAAATGACTAATAATATTGTTTTATGTTGGCCAAATATTAGTTTGAATAACTTAAAGTATTACTGTATTTTTCTACATAAAAGACATATATCAAACCTTTATTCCTAAGTTATTGATAATTACAAAATTTAGTTATTTTTTTCTAAGTTATTGATAATTACAAAAATTTAGGTTATTTTTTTTTCTTTTTAATTATCATGACCTAAAAAATGTTCAAAAATGATTTTTTATAAATAAAAAAAAAAAAAAAAAAAAAAAAAAAAAAATCATGAAATAAAATTTTATTAATTTCAATTATTATAAAATAATCATTTCCCAATGATATTTTCATATTTTATTCATTATAGGTACAAAATTATTATTATTTTAAATAAATATTTTTTTTATTAAAATAAAATATTATTCTCTTTTCATTGACATATACCAAGTAGTAAACATAATCACAAGCCTAAACGAAATTTATTATTTTTTCCAGAATTAAAAAAACATGGTTTATATATATATATATAATTTCCAGAATTTTTTAAAGTTGACCATGCTAAAAAAGTTGCATATTTTAAAAATATGTTTTTAAAATAAAAAAATTAAAAAAATTGTTTAGATTTATATATATATGATGACTTTAACTAGAATCTTTGGTGTATTAGAGGAGGACTCTGTTTTATCTAATTTTAATATAAGAAATTCAAAACCTAATTGAGAATTCTATTTGTAATGAGTTGGTCAAGCTCACTCAAGACCTAAATAATTTGTGATGGAGAATATGGCCAAACTCCCAAACTAAAATGGACATGTATTCATGGGCTAGGTAGTAGTGTTGTAGATTATGTGATATCTCGAGATCGCTGCTTCCAATCAAATAGTAAATTTTGACCTTTAAATGACCACGAGTCTAACTCGATCATAAACCTTTAACCTGAATCCTGTGTTTTCATGCATAGGAGCAACTATCGAAGAGAATTCTTTATAATCAAAGGAATTTTGCAGCTTGACAAAGTAAAGTTGATATTTTCTTGAAGAACTTGGGGGCTAGTAAATTAAACCTCCTAACTTTTAAGGACAACATTGAAGAATTGTATCATAATTTTACAACTACCTTTCCACTTCTATTAATAAGCTCTCTTTCGAGGTCCCATAAAAGATTAATAGAACAACCAACCCTTTGTATGGTAAAGGAATGTAAATTGCTAGGAAAGCCATTAGATGCTTCTAATGAGCCCTGTAGTCTATAAGATCAATATGTATAAATCCCTAATTAAAAGGAAAAGATACTATATCAATAAATGTAAGAACAATTAACCATAAGTTGATCCTAAGAAGTTCCGAGTCAAATTCTAAAATGCATACTTCAAAGAAAATATATGATTCCTTTAAGTGACTTGAATTCCTACCTTAAAATCTTTTACGAGTTCCCTAATGCCATGGACACCATTCCTATTGTCCTATGCAAGGAAGGTTAATTTTTTCTTTAGAGTTCAGGTTAAGAGGTCTAAAATGGAAAAGCTTAAGGACATTGAAGGCTAAGCTACAATTTTAAATCTTAGGCCAACTTTATCCTCTATACACAAGCCCTTCAATTTGAATGGCTGTATTTCCTAAACCTTTGGATTTAACGCCCTCATTGTTCCTATTTTAAAATGGGGATAAAAAAACATTCCCTCTAACTATAGGACTATTTACATTATTCTGATTTTGTATGTTTCTATGGAATTATTTGGAAAAGAAGATTAGTATTTACAGGAAAGCCTAAAAGAGGATAAAGGCCAGCCAATTTAGGAGACACTAGTCCAATTGTGGACTATCTTGTTACATTTAGGATCATTGCATATGAGTTCAACAATACTAAAATCATTTTTGTTGTTTTGTTGACTAGAAAAGCTTTTGACATGGTTCAGGAAAAATCTTTGGAATAGGTTGAAGAGATAAAAGTGCTTTCTTGAGTTGAGGTATGTTGCAATAAGGATATGAGAATGTTATTTCTAAGCTTAAAAACACCGAGGGCTGATCAAAAGAAATTAACTACAATACTGGATTCAAGCAAGGTTGTCCCATATCCCATACCATTTTTGGCATATATACTGATAAGTTAGAAGAATGCTTAAAAGCAAGTTAAAGCCTTGAATTTCTACTGACGGTATAGTCTCAATCTTTCTTCTTTATGCCATGATATCGTTCTTATGGCAAGAGTCTCATGATATTGAAACCAACTAAGAATCCTCAAAAAAAAATTCTCCAATATGGATATGATTGTTAATAATGATAAGACTAAGGTCATGACTAATAAATCCAATAAGATCCCTTAATATACCTTCATATATGACAACAACTTGGAGGAAGTGACTTCCATACAAATATATTGAATTTTGATATTCACCATGTTTCAAAATTGAAACTATAGCATCGAGAAAAGGATTATTGGGGATGAAAAGTTTATTATGTGGGCTTGAAAAATTGTAAATCAACTGATCTTGAGTTACAAGAAGAAACTCCTCTTTGAGATTCTCATAACTTCCTATTATTTATGGATGTGAAATTTGGGGTTGCAGTATCTCTCGTGAATCCTAGAGAAAGATAGATCAAATACAAAAGAATTGTATAACCTATAATCACAAAATTAAAGGAATTACTTTTTATCCTATCCTCCTCAGAGAAACAAGTCTCTCCCATTGAGAGCATGGCTAAGGACTATTATATACCTAATGTATAAGAACAAGTTAAAACAACATGGAAGATAAGAAGTTGCCTAAAATTGTTTCCAAAATCAAGTCATAACCACCATCGACTAAGTTTATGATGGCATAAAGATGCCCGGTCTTGGCTAAACTATTGGAGAATCATGAAGAAACCATTTTGGTAAAAATAAATATACTATTAAAAACACAAATCAAAATTCAAGGAAAAAAAATGGTGATAAAGATAGAGGAAAAAAAAAAATCAAGGTATTATAAAGATGTAATCAACTTTTCATAATTTAGAAGATCAAAATTATCTATCCTGTCTTTGCCAAGTGTGAAGAAAAATAAGCATTAAGCAGATAAAAATAAATTCTCATGAGCTCCATAGTGAAACTTGGCATTGGTCAATCTTTAAAGTGCCATGGATGAAAGAGGTCACCTGTGACACTAAGAATAAGCTATGATGAAAAGCACTTTCTCTTAGATTGTCCAAATTATAAATTCCATATTAGATCTCATTTTCAAAATATTGATCACACTACCAACCTTCCTAACCTCTTAACTCAACAAAGTATGGTGATTCGAGCATTTCTCTTAATATCTTTCCAATACAAAACAAAATTCTAAAGAATCACAAGTAATCATTTACCTCTTAAGATCCGATAGAGCAATTACGTCTTAGTGAACGTTAATCATCAACATCATCAAATAACAATATTTAATGAAATTTGTTCTTATATCTAAAATCTCTAAAATCACGCTTCATGATACGGTGAAAAAGATACCATACTTTTTATACAAGTAGAAGCCCCAAAATGTCTATAATAATTAAAATAATTGCATCGTATTTAAAACAATAGATTAATATCCAAAAGCATTGCGGATGAAGATGGAATTACAAAAAGAAATACCTCTTGTTTTCATTTCTTAAATTTATTTTATAGAATTAGATATTAAAATATACTTTTAATTTAAATAAATATTATATTTCATTTTATGATTAAAACAAATTTTATAAATATTTATTTTAAAAACTAGTTAAAATAAATTTAATAATTATTTATTTAATTAAAAAATATTAAAATTAACACTTCCATGTTTTTAATTTTCATGATTATTTTACATCTTGATTATTTCTAAATATTATTATTGTAGTATCTTATTTCATTGTACATTTATTATTATCAATGTCTTTGATGTGTAGGACAGTTGGTGACAAAGTGTGCTGTTAAGACACTATATGATGTTAAAGGGTTCAAAACCTCCTGAGTCATGTAGGGTGCGTGAACAAACTACCAAACAAAAAATATTCATTATTATAATAAATGTATTTTAGTTTCTTAACAATATTTCTTTCAATATTCATTACTACTATATTTCTATTTTAATACATAATTCATCAACCTAAAATATTTTCTTTTAACTAATACACCCTTAAAATGTTATTGTTAAATAATTTTAATGACATAAATGACAAAAATAAGTTATACAAATATAATTGATATTCAAGATGTTATATTTAACTTCACAAACTCCATCAAATCCAATTAATAACACATCATCAAAATATATCTCTTAAATAATTTCAACCACATAAATAACAAAAAAAACTTATACAAATATAATTAATATTCAACATTCTATATCTAATTTTATATCTAATTTTATAAGTTCCATAAAATTGGATTATGTCAAGGATTTTAATTCATCTTCGAGATTTAATTCCCCATTTCTGTTAACAAAAAATATTCCCCAACTCGTACATCATATCACTCTCCATTCACATTTGGTTGTTAATAACTACCACCTTCACATAAGTCAAAGGTACATGCACACTATGATAGAATAATTTATGTCCTGCAACCAACCATTAAAAACAAATAGAGATTTAATTAATGACTAATTTTTATAAGTGTATATCAAACACATTAACGATTAATTACAAATTAAATATTAAGAAATGAATTAAAAAAAAAAAAACTTAAAGGAAATCTTACTTGAAAAATCCCAAGTAAAGTGTGATGAGGTTCAAGAAGATGTTTGATGGAAGATAGCATTCATCTTCTCTTATTTCTTTGCATGCATAATATTGGTGTTCTTAATGCACTTGATAAGAAATTTACCATTTACATTATCCCTCGAAATTTCGCCAATATCATTTGTGTTTAGTGCTCGTCATATTATAAATTTGCTCCATCCTTTTAAAATAATGTAAGTCTTGCTACTCAACGACCATTTTAACACAAATTTCATCTCTCTTTTCTCATCCAAATCAAAGACAAAAAAGGACATGCCCTTTTTATCATTAGCTTGTTTCCTCTGATCATTTGTGCAGTGTTTGAGAATAAGTTCATCAACGACCACGACTTTATTGGAAATGGCCAGTCTACAATTCCCATTGATTTCAAACCATAATTCCATGTTGTCTAGCAGGGCCTCACGTGACGATCCCTATATAACCCGTGGGGTTGCCTCACAGGAAACTAGTATTATGACCCATGGGGAACAAATAAATCAGGGTTTTTCAAGAAACCCCCACTCTCCTCTTCAATCACGAAACTTTGTCGTCGCTTCTCCTTCGCTACCTCATATTCGTCAATAAAATTCCTTCCAAAAAAACCTTTCACAAGAAAGATATTTGATGCGTGCAATAGGTGTTAATGAGAGTCTCTTGATATCTTATTTATAGTTCCCAAGTGTCTTCCTTTAGGGGATATCTTGTAAGTGTTTTACTCATTTTCATTTTTTTAGGGCTAACCCACATTCTTGCTGCAACTACTTTACACATGATTAGTAAACTCATATTTTCTTTGTTACAACTACTTTACCCATAATTAACTTCTTGTTGCAACCACTTTGACTAGAAAACTTCTTGAAGACTTTCTAGAGGCCTCTAGAATAATTGACTTCTTGTTGTACTTATAGGATTCTCTAGATTATTCTTGAGAGTCCTGCAATATTTACAAAGCCATATCTCCTCAATTGTGAGGATCCATATGACGTACCACCTATCACTAGAAACAAAATGACATGTACTATCCATCTATGATAGTCTTACTTGAAAATACGCTAACCTTCATGTATTTATTCCTTAATCAACTGTGGGTTCATGACCATACTTTTCGAGCTACCATAAATTGCTACCATACTTGCATCAAGGCTTGGCATCAATAAAAACAAACCCAATATTTCAACATAGGGCTTCCAAGCAGTGAAAGCTTTAAAAGGAAACAATGATATCATAAATGAGGATACGTAGATATCGAGGAGAAGAGATTCATTGATTCCTTGATATTGAGCTCACTCTAAGCATGTTGTAACATTATAATTCTTTTTAATTGTTGATTAAGGTTGGTTGTCATTGTTGTCGACCCTTGAAGAAAGTCCGATAGCGAATTCTGGTAGCACAAAGGTTTGGGTAATGGACCGAAGGTTGTTTCATGTATAATGGTATGAGTTTTAATATAATTGAAGGTAACACTATTTTATATGGATATTACATGTCATTCCATTTCCTGTGGTATGTGGAATGTCACATAACTCCTCACGGTTAGAGAGTTATGGCCATGAGAAGTTGGAGAACCCAGGTTTGGGTAATGGACCAAATTTTGTTTGATGGATAATGGTATGAGTTTTGATATATTTATAGGTAATACTACTCTATATGGATATTACATGTCATTCCATTTCTTGTGGTATGTGGAACGTCACATAACTCTTCACGGTTTGAGAGTTATGGCCTTACAAAGTTGGAGGACCCTCATATGTCATCTAGAAGCCCCAAAAGGTCAAAGTAGTCAAAGTGGTTTAATATATTTTAGAAGGTAAATAATAAAGTGAAGTGATGAGTGTACTATAATTCAAAGTGAATACAAAATAAATTATTTAAATAATAAATGCAATGGAGAAATTAGAAGTGGGTTAACCCTAAAATAAGGAAAGTGGGCAAAGTGACCTAGAAGAAGTTTTTAAGGAAGCTTCTTGGAGAGTATAAATAAGAGGAAAGGCTCTCTCATTTTATATAGAACTTGATAATATTGAATATATATATAGGTGAATGAGGTAAACAAAGTATATCTAAGTCGAATTTTAGAGGGAAGGTGAAGAAAAGAAGGCTGAAATTCAAGGGATGATAAATTATTTTGATGATGCTTTCTAAGGTATGTTATTTACAGGTCATCTCACCATTTTAGCAATAAAAAAATTTCTAGAATGATTCCGGCCTTGAAATTGATAGGCCATTGAGGACACATATCTAAGTATTTGTGGTAAAAATTTTATCTTGTGGGTCGTTGTATTTTTGGAGTTACACTCTGTGGAAAATAGGGTTTGTGGCTAGTCCTAAAACTAGTCTAAAAGAGGTGTTTCAGGTAAACACGTCATAACTTATTCATCAAAGATCAAAATTCAGTAAGAACAAATGTGTTGGTTAGATTACAGTCTTTAGTATTCTTTGTAACATTTTTAGATCCATTCAAAAAATATTTCGTGTGGGGCACACTTTACAAGGTCACTCTCTAAAATAAGCCAGAATTAAGCAAGGTATGTCATTTTTGCTATAAATCATTTTCTGAGAGGTTCCAAGTAGTGACACCTGGAGTAATTGAATAAAACAAACTGAATAAAATTTTGTACTATTTTCAGTTCTTTATTCATTACATGTACATAGTTATGATTATTTCAAGTTAGGTTTGTTGACTAATCACAAACTAGTCATGTGAGACTAAAGAAAAGTTTGATGAAAATGCTAGTCTCTTGTTGTGAAAGTTAAGGAAGTTTTTCAGCTATGTGATCATATACAATAGGTCTATTACAGAGTTACAAATCATATTTGTATGATGAAATTGATGAGGGCTTTTGGTTAAGGTACATTGGGTACATGGTTGAGACAAGTAGTTGATGAGTTGGCACATACATGAGGTGTATAGTTGATTATGTTGGTACATATTGATGAGTGTTAGTTTATGAGTAGTTGACACATGATTGGTACATACTTGGTACATGGTTGGATGCACTTTTTTATGGTACAGGTTGACTACAGGTTTTTTTGTACAGGTTGGTGCATGGTTGATGCACTTGTTTATGGTATAGGTTGATTATAGGTTGAGGTACTGGTTGATGCATGGTTGATGCATGGTTCAAGTTTATTGGTACATGTTTACAGTGGTATATCTCATAGTGATAGTGTGACAGTGGTTCTATCATTCTACTTCTACTTCAGGGTGGTTGGACAAGGTAAGGACAAGTGGTTGTAGCC
This sequence comes from Picea sitchensis, assembly GCA_010110895.2. Lineage (NCBI taxonomy): Eukaryota > Viridiplantae > Streptophyta > Pinopsida > Pinales > Pinaceae > Picea > Picea sitchensis. The sequence continues at coordinate 410,879 of SNQJ01S0003711.1, read as the reverse complement.
ACCTTCCGGTTGTAGCTAAAGAACATAGGGGACTATAGCCTCCTTCTAGTTGTAGCTAGAGAATAGGGGAGTTGGAGCTTCCCTCAAGTTGTATCCTGAGAAACAAGGGGATTGGAATCTCCTTCGAGTTGCATCTAGAAAACAAAGGAAGTTGGTGCTTCCAATGAATGTAATTCTTCAAAACATATAAGAAAAAACATTATGTAGTTTTCTCTTGCTTTGGGTTTCCACGTAAAACACTGGTGTATTGTGTATGTGTATGATTGTTCATTTGTTCATTTCATATTTACTCTGTAGTTATTGGATGATAATTCTACATTGATATAACACTTGGATTATATGGTTAAAAAGGATTAAATTTCTCTATTACTGATTCACCCTCCCCCTCGGTAATCCAACAATTGGTATTAGAGCAGGTTCCTTCAAAAATTAGTTTAACCGCTGAAAGGTAGATCATGGAGAGAAACAACTTGTATAAAAGTGGAATGCCACAATTCAATGGACAAAAGTATGAATTTTGGAGCATAAGGATGAAAACATATATACAAGCACAAGCATTTGAAATTGGGCAATCAATTGTATATGGATACACAACACCAACAGTTCCACCAACAAATGACAAAGCAGTAAAACTTGGTCAAAATAATTCCAAAGCCAAAAATGCACTTCTGAATGGTCTTAGTGAAATGGTATTCACCAAAGTTTCACATTGTAAATCCACTAAACATATTTGGGACAAAATTCAAAATATTTATTAAGGAGATTCAAAATTCAAAGAAGCAAACCTTCAAACTTATAGAGGTCAGTTCGAACAACTTAAGATGAAGGAAGATGAGAATATTGTAGCTTACATTTTAAGAGTTGATGAAACGTTAAATGCAATCATAGGATTGGGAGAAGAAAACAAATAATTTGTAATTGTTCAAAAAGTACTAAGATTTCTTCCTATGAGATTCGACCCTAAGATATTAGCACTAGAATAAAGATCAAATCTAAAATCAATAATAATGGATGAATTACATTGAATGTTCACAACATATGAAATGAAAATTGAATAGGAAAATCCAGATATAAAAGAAGCATCCAAAAATTCGAAGCAAAAGGGAAGGCAAAAAAAAAAATATAGAAGCAACAGTGATGTCTCCGAAGATGATGAAGAAGTGGCCAACTTTGTCAAAATTTTGGACAAGGGAACCAACGATAGGTATAGAGATAAGCTTCCTCTAAGTTTTTTTAATTGTGATGGTATTGGTCATTTTGCTAACAATTGTCCTTATAAGAAAAAGAGAAATGATGAAGGTTATTCAAAAGGAAAACACACATATAAAGGCAAAAGAACCACAAAGAATTTTTTCAAGAAAAGTTTATGCACCAAAGAAGACATCTCATCATCAGATGAAGATGAAGTCAATGACAGTGAGACAGAAAGAATTCTATCCATGGCAGTAGAAGAATCTAATAAGGAAGACTCTGAAGAACAATATGAAGAAGCCAAAGAAGAATGTAAAGAATTCGAAGAAGAAATTGAAGAGGAATAATTTGACTGTCGAGAGGAATTAATGTGTGCAATAGAAGTTATCAGAAGAAAAAAGAAGAAAAACAAGAAACTACAAGCAGAACTAGAAAAGAAAGAAGACACTTAAGAACTAGAAAAAATGATCACAAATTTGAAGGTTCAAATAGAAGAAGATAAAAGAATTGAAGAATCACTCAAAGAAAATCTAGAAGAAAAAGACAAGATCATTGGAAATTTGGAAGCAGAGATTTTCACATTAAGAAAGGATCTTCAAAAAAAAAATATGTAGGACAACTCAAAAGTTTTGGATGACATTATCAGTAGTCAAAAATCTCATCATGACAAGTCCAGACTTGGATAAAATCAGACAGAAAAATGATCAAGCTCCAAAACAACAGAGCAAGAAACATATCCAAAAGATTTGCAGAAACAATCAAGGGGGATAGGAAGTTACAGGGACACTCCTCCACCAAGAAGATTCAAATTTTAGAATAAAAAGCTGGAAGATAGGCCTCAAGAAGAAGAAGAATTCATAAGAGTACATCCTTTAAGAATATATTAAACTCCCAAGTATCAAACTATCGTTTTTGGTTTATGTTATGCATGTAATAATTTTGCACATAAAGTTGTGAATTGCAAATCTAACAACAGGAACAAAAGAAACTTTGAAAGTCATACACAAAGGGGTTATCCAAAAAGGCCTACTAAAACACAGAGAAGAAGTTACAACATGTTTGAATCTCTGAGCACTGAAGTGGAATGTTACAAATGTAACAATTTTGGACACATGGCCAAATATTGCATAATGACAGTCCCTCCTAGAGAACCGCAACAGAATAACAATAGTCACAGACAGGAACCTCAGAAAAGGACATGGATAAGAAAGAAGGATCAATATAGCAATGAAGAATGCACACTCTCTCTACAAGCTAAGAAGAAGAAACGTCGTTGGTATGTTGACAGTGGGTGTTCAAAACACATTATAGGTGATAGACACAGGCTTCTTACATTACAAAAGGAAAGAGATGGATCAGTCTCCTTTGAAAATGATGATTCAACCAAAATCATCCGAAAAGGCACAACCAGAATTGGGAACAAGAATACAAAGGCATAAAATGTTCTACTAGTAGAAGATATGAAACATAATCTTCTAAGTGTGAGTCAAATGTGTGACCAAGGTCATAAAGTTACTTTTGATTCACAAAAGTGCGAGATAAGAAAACAAGGTTCAGGAAAATTGATTGTTGCAGTTGCGTGAACTTCAAGCAACATATATGTATTAAGTGAAATTGGAAATGAAAAGTGTTGTCTTGGAAAAAAAGATGAAAATTGGATATGGAACAGAAGAATGGGTCACATATATTTTTATAACCTTGTCAAAGTCAGTAGAAGAGAATCAGTCAGAGAAATGCCCCGAATCACGAAACCAACCAACACTTTATGCAAGCATTGTCAACAAGGAAAGCAAACAAAGACCAG
>SNQJ01S0003711.1:394975-407834 GCA_010110895.2 Picea sitchensis | reverse complement strand
GCGAGATAAGAAAACAAGGTTCAGGAAAATTGATTGTTGCAGTTGCGTGAACTTCAAGAAACATATATATATTAAGTGAAATTTGAAATGAAAAGTGTTGTCTTGGAAAAGAAGATGAAAATTGGCTATGGAACAGAAGAATGGGTCACATATATTTGTATAACCTTTTCAAAGTCAACAGAAGAGAATCAGTCAGAGAAATGCCCCGAATCACGAAACCAACCAACACTTTATGCAAGCATTGTCAACAAGGAAAGCAAACAAACACCAGGTTCAAATCAAAGGAATATTCAACGACAAGACCACTAGAAATTGTGCATACTGATCTAGTTGGACCAACTACAACAAAGGGTTTAAAAGGTGATAAATACTTTATGTTATTAGTTGATGATTATACAAGAATGACTACAGTTTTATTTCTCAAGAATAAGTCAGAAGATTTTGAAAACTTCAAGATCTACAAGGAAATGGTTGAAAATGAAATGGATTCAAAAATCAAATGGTTGAAATCTGATAATGGAGGAGAGTTCACTTCAAAGGAATTTATGGACCACTGCAGCAGAAGAAAATGACAATTCTACATTGCTAGGACACCTTGACAGAATGGAGTTGTTGAAAGGAAGAACAAGACAGTACAATAAATGGATCAAACAATGCTAATGTATTACAAATTGAAATATATATTTTGGACACAGGCAATGCATACAGAAGTTCACATTCAAAATAGAGTAATACTCAGAAACAACACTGACAAAACTCCATACGAGCTATGGAAAGAAAGACTAGCAAATGTGAAGCACTTTAGATTTTTTGGAAGCAAATGCTACATCAAAAGAGAAGATGGAAAAATGGGAAAGTTTGACTCTCGTGTGGAAAAAGGGTAATTGTTGGTTACTCAAGTATAAGGAAAGCATACAAGTGTTACAATCTGAGATTGAAAAAAGTTGTAGAAAGCATCAATGTAACAATTGATGAAACAGGAAGACCAAAACCAAAGGAAGAAGAAAATGAATCAATGGAACAACTTTCCGAAGAAGGAGAAGAAGATGAAAAGGAAGCAGAAGAGGAAGATGAAGAGAATCTGATAGAAGTAGAAGAGAAAGTTCATCAAGTGCCTCCAAAGACACCTAGTAGATGAGTACAAAAGAATCATCCTTCAGATTAGATTATCAGAAACAAAGACGCGAGAATTGATACTAGAAGAAGAATCCGTTCACCAGAACAAACACACATAGCACTCACATCTACGATTGAACCAACCTATTTTGAAGAGGCCAGCAAGGATGAATTTTGGAACAAGGCCATGGATGAAAAATTGGATCAAATAGAGAAAAATGACACTTGGGAATTGGTTCCGAGACCAAAGGATAAAAATGTGATCGACACAAAGTGGGTATATAGAAATAAATTGAATGAAGATGGACATGTTACAAAGAAAAAGGCTGGATTGGTATGTAAAGGATATGCACAAGTTGAAGGAATCAACTTTGAAGAGACATTTTCCCCAGTTGCCAGAATGGAAGCAATCTGATTACTTTTAGCTTATGCATGCTCCAAAAATATTAAAGTGTATCATATGGATGTAAAATCATCTTTTCTGAATGGGGACCTGAAGAAGAAGTCTACATTGAACAACCATAAGGATTTCAATTTTTAGAGAATGCAGATTATGTGTGTAAATTAAAGAAGGCATTGTATGGTCTAAAACAACCTTCTAGAGCATGGTACTCTATACTTGATAAATATCTACAATAGGCAGGGTTTAGAAAAGGAAGTGCAAACAACAACCTCTACATCAAGGTAAATAAAGATGGTATTTTATTAATTGAAGTTTATGTTGATGATATTATTTTTGGTAGTGATGATGACAAGTTAAGCCAGAAATTTGCAAAGGATATGCCGAATGAATTTGAAATGTCTTTAATTAGAGAGCTGTCCTTATTTCTGGGACTTTAGATACGTCAAGGCAACCAAGGAATTTTTATTTCTCAAGCCAATTATATAAGAGAAATGATAAAGAGGTTTGAAATGGAAGATTGCAAACCAATTATCAATCCCATGAAAACCAGTTGCAAGTTAAGAAAAGATGATGATTCAAAGTCTACAGATCATAGGAAATACAGGTCAATGATTGGTAGCCTATTATATGTGACAACCTCTAGACCAGATGTAATGCAGGCAATTTGACAGGTGGCACGATTTCAAGCAGCACCAAAGTAATCACATGTGTTAGTAGTGAAGAGGATTTTCAGATATCTCAAAGGAACAGAAGAGTTTGGATTATGGTATCCAAAAGGAAAGGATCTATCTCTTATTTCCTACATATATGCATATTGGGAAGGTTTTATTGATGACCAATGAAGCATCATTGGAGCAACGTTCTACTTGGGTGAGTGTTTAGTATCATGGATAAGAAAGAAGCAATCATCGGTATCTGTATCTATAGCCGAAGCAGAGTATATTGCAGAAGAAAGATGTTGTACATAGGTTCTTTGGATGAAACAAACTCTAACAGACATACAGGTTGAGTATGATGAGCCCATTCCAATCTATTATGATAATATAAGCATCATCAGTATTTCAAAGAACCCAGTGATGCACTCCAAGACGAAGCACATTCCAATCAAGTATCACTTTTTACAGGAAAAAATTGTTGTAAAGAACATCAGAGTTGAGTATGTGGACACAAAAGAATATCTGGCATACATTTTTACAAAACCACTTCCACAGGAAGCCTTTGAGTATCTTCGCCAGAGACTCAGAGTTATTTTTACTCCAAAATGAATGCTTTTGAATTCTAATTTATATGTCTTAGATGTAAATGAGGAAGCACCATAAAGAGGACAATTCTGTTAGGTGAGCAGCCCTGGCTGTAAAGATACCTTTGTCATTAATGACAAAGGGGGAGAAATTTATTAGATGAAAAGGACATCTCGGCATGGTTCCAGAGGGAGCAACGATCACAGAGATGCATAGGACAAATGCATGTTTCCAAGGGGAGCATGAGTGATATGACTTTAGTATTTCATGAAATGATTTCAGTATCACAGCAGAGTGTTGCCATCAATGCCAAAGGGGGAGATTGTTGATTAAGGTTGGTTTTCATTGATGTCAACCCTTGAAGAAATTATAGTAGCAAATTTTGGTAGCACAAAGGTTTGGGTAATGGACCCAAGGTTGTTTCATGTATAATGGTATGAGTTTTAATATATTTGAAGGTAATACTATTCTATATGGAAATTAAATGTCATTCCATTTCTAGTGGTATGTGGAACCCAGGTTTGGGTAATGGAACCAAGTTTGTTTGATGGATAAGTCTCCACTAGCTATTCATTTTGGGTTTCCACTCATTTTTTTTTCTTTTCCTGTGGCTTTGAAAGAATAGAGGCCTCTGTGAATTGACCATGTTTCCGAATTTAACTTTGATTTGTAGAGAGGTTAATATCTCAATAACATCTTTCCCTGCCTTATGTTGGCTTCAAAATCGAGACCTCAATTAGGTGTGCATGCCACATATATGCACCTTTTGGATACAATTTTTTTCTTCTACTAATGATGTCACTTAAAGATTATTTTTCTAGTTGAGCTCAATTGTTGTTGGGATTGATTAGAATTGGTAAAAAGAGTTTTTGATGAAGCATTAGATCAATACATCTAATGTTTTTTAATATTTTAAATGGGTATTCTTAGATGCATTTAGAAAAGTATCAAGGAGTGGGAATTGTAGAAAGAAGTTGCAATCATAGAATAACATAACAATTATCTTGTGAAGAAGGATTTTCAAGGACCTAATTTATTTTATTATATTTTCTAATTTAATGGAATTGTTTTTTCTAAGAAGAATAATGTTTTTTTAATTGTTTAATATGATAGAAATATTCTTCTAATACATCTATCTCATTCCTTGTCAAAAAAAGTTCCTTGTCAAAAAAAGAAAAAGAAAAAAAAACATAGCTAGAAAATAAGAAATAAGACAAGTTCACTTTAAATATTTTGTGACAATCATTTTTGTTGTGAATAAAAAGTTCAATATGAAATAAATTACAATGAAAATAGGTTTAAAATTTATAAATGATTAACAATTTAATAAAAATATACCATGGAAATAAACATAATTAACAAGACTATCTCAATTTAAATTTGTTGTCAAAGTTGTTTTCTCATGAAAATATGTTTAATACTAAATAATTGTTATGAAAACATATCTAAACCTAGAAATTATTAATAGTTTGACATGTAGGATAACTTTCTTTTACAAATAATTCCTAGAGTTGCCATCAAAGAAAGATACCCATGTTATTGGAGAACATTTTAGCCAAAGTTTGAAATAATGTTTAAAAAAATAATATCTTAATAAGTAAAGAAGTGTTGGTTTTATAACATAACCCTTTTTAGTTTTATATATAAATAACCTTGTATAGTTTTATATATAAATAACTCATTGAAGGACCAAAAGTGTCACTTTCGTAACTTCATCCTTGTGCCAAAGACAAAACCCACTTCATCATCAAGGAAAAAATTACACAAAAGTGAGCTAAGACTTTATAGAATACATGATATTAGGTGGTGCATGAGAAAATCGTGTGGAGCAACAAAAAGGTTGTGTAAAAGGTGAAAACCAGGTCATCATATATGCACCTTCAATGTGAGTTATGTGTTAGACTTAAATTTTAGAGTTTATATGATAAGAGAATTCATAACAAAAAATGCTAAAAAAATAATTTTAAATCAAAAGTATCATTAATTTACTTCTCAATCTCGAGCATTAAGTGTTTTAGCATTTTTAAGTTGAAACATAGTATATCTCTTGAAAAATTAGCATATCATACTCATCATTTTAAAATTGAAACATAGCACATGCCATGAAAAAATAGCATGATCTTAAAATTAACACTTTGATATTTTTAATTTTCATGATTATTTTGCATCTTAATAATTTCTTAAATATTATTATTAAAATATTCATTATTATAATAAATGTGTATAGTTTCTTAAAAAATATTTTCCAATAGCCATTACTACCATATATCTCATTTTCATATATAATTCATCAACCTAAAATATTTTTTTTTAACTAACACGCCATTAAAATGTTATTGTTAAATAATTTTAATTACATAAATAAAATAAAAATAAGCTATACAAATATAGTTGATATTCAATATGTTATATTTAACTTCATAAAATCCATCAAATCCAATTAATAATACATCATCAAAGTATCTCTCTTAAATAATTTCAACCACATAGATAACAAAAAAACCTTATACAAATATAATTAATATTCAACATTTTATATCTAATTTTATAAGTTCCATGAAATTAGATTACATCATGAATTCAAATTCATCCTCAAGATTTAATTCGGCATTTGTTATAGCAAAAAATATTCCCCAACTAGTACATCATATCACTCTCCATTCACATTTGGTTGTTAAGAACTACCACCTTCACAAGAGTCAAAGGTACATGCATACTATGGTATCATAGCTGATGTCCGCAACCAACCATTAAAAACAAATAAATTTGATTAACTGACTAACTTTTATTAAGTGTATATCAAACACATTAACAATTAATTACACATTAAATATTAATAAATAAATAAATAAAAACTTAAACAAAATCTTACTTTAAAAAACCCTTGATGAGGTTGAAAAAGCCCTTATGAGGTTCAAGGAGATGTGTTATGGGAGATAGTATTCATCTTCGCTTCTTTCTCTGTATGCATAATATTATTGGTGTTCTTGATGCACTTGATGAGAAATTTTCCATTCACATTATTCCTTGAAATTTGGACAATATCATTTGTCTTTAGTGCTCGTCCTCTTATAAATTTTCTCTGTCCTTTTAAAATCAGGTAAATCTTGCTACTCAACCAACGTTTGAACACAAATTCCATTTCTCTTTTCTCATCCAAATCAAAGACAGAAATGGACATGCCCTTTTTATCATTCACTTGTTTCCTCTAATCATCTGTGCAGTGTTTGAGAATAAGTTCATCAACGACCTTATTGGCAACGACCAGTGTACAGTTCCCATTGATATCACTCTTGAACAGTTTTTTTTCAAACCATAATTCATTGAACACTATGGGCTTGCCAAAGAGCATCACTCTATTTTCTCTCATCTTCCTCATACAGACCATCTTGTTCAATTCAAGTCTCCTTAATACACCTGCAACAATTTCAATTTGAGGTTAGAAACAGTTTTTTTTCAAACCATAATTCATTGAACCCTAGAGCATCACTCTATTTTCTGTCGCTTCTAGCCTGGATTAACAACACATCACTCTATTTTCTGTCGCTTCTAGCCTGGATTAACAACACGGAAAGATGGAGGTTCAACAAACCTCAAATATGGTTAAAACAATTTCAGCAAACCTTGAGGTTCAAACACTTAGATTCGCCCTCCAAGATTCTCCAACTAAGCAGGACTTTGCCGGCTCCTCAAGTTCAACAACTGGCAGCGTGAGCGAAGACAGGCTTACGAAAACCGAAAAAGAAAACCAAGATTAGGTTTCCAGACTACTCACATACACAAAGGTGAGAACATGGATATTGTGCCCCAATTTATATTTATATATATATATATATATATATATATATATATATATGTTCTAAAATATAGTTGGAAAAGATTTCTCAAATGGAAAAAGCTCCTCAGTATTAGTAAATAGCTCCATAAAATGATATTTGGGAAAATGTCTCAAAAATTTCTTGCACGAGATTTCTATTGGAAAAATGTTAAAAAATATTCTTAATGTTTAGAGATATTTTTTAAACTAAACAAATAATATTTAAAAGGGCAATACATTTTGCTATTTAAAAGGGCAATACATTTTAAGTTATGATGGAAGAATTTTATGGTCTATAGATTTAAAAGGGAAATCTCAGTTTTATTTAGAGGTCATAATATTTTAATTAATTAATTTAAATTAAGTATAATACTTTTATTTATTTTATAAAAAATGATTTATTTTATAAAATTTATTTTTTTTTTTTTTTTTTTTTTTTTTTTTTTTTTTAATATAAATTAATATAAATTGATGATGATGATACATTGATGATTAACGCCCACTAAGATCTAATTGGTCTATCTGACCCAAATAGGGTAAGTGATTACTTGTGATTCTTTAGACTTCACTGCGTTCTAAAAGCATTACAGAGAAGCTTTCCAAGATCACCACCCTTTTGTTGAGTTAAGAGGTTAGGAAGGCTGTAGTGTGACACCATTTTGAAAATGAGATCTAACATGGGTATAGGGTTTGACAATCTAAGAGAAAGCAGGTTTTTCATCTTCAACCTTCTTAGTGTCACAAAGGTGACATACCTTTCATCCCATGGTGTTTTAGGAATTGACCACCAGCTTCTGTTCTGCGGAGCTTCCTGGAGAATTTGTTCTCATCTTAGCAATGTTTATTTTTTTTCATTACCGGTGTCAGACAGATAATTTTGATCTTCTAGATTAGGGTTGATTAAGATCTTTAGCAATGGCCTTAATTTTATTTTTTCCCTCTAACCTTTATCACACCACATTTTTCCTTAAAATTTGATTTGATCAAGCATAGTACTTTCATTCAAAATTGTTTTTTCCATTATTCCCCAATGATTTATCCATGATTTTGGTATCTTTATGCCATCCCCTCTTGAGTTGATGGTAAGTTATGACTTGATTTTGAAGCAAATTTTAGGTAGCCTCTGTCTTCCCATGTTGTTTAACTTGTTCTTACACATTAGGTATCTAGCTTCCAGCCATGCTCTCAATAGGGAGAGGCTAGTTTCTAACGAGGAGGATGGGATAGGGCGATTCCCAGAATTTGGAGATTATAGGTTATAAATTCCCTTTGTATTTGCTCTATCTTTCTCCAGACTTCACGAGAGATACCAATGTTCCATAATTTCAATAATCCATAAAGAATAAATGTGTGTAACAAGAGTCTCTGGAAGAGGAGTTTCTTTATCCCAACTCCAAAGATCAACTGATTTTACAATTGTTTTCAAGCCCATAATAAGCTTCCATCCCCAATAATCATTTTCTCAATGCTATAATTCCAATTGCTTTATGGTGAATATCAATTCCAAGATATTTGTAAGGAATTCACTTCCCTCCAAGTTGTTGTTGTCATATACAAAGGTATCATAAGGGGATCTTTAATGGATTTAATAATCATGACCTTAGTCTTTATCAAAGATAACAGCCATACCCATATTGGAGCAAAATCCTTGAGGATTCTTATTGGTTTTTAAGATCATGGGGACTCCCTGCCATAAGAACCATATCATCATGATAAAGAAGAAGATTGATGAATATACCAGTGAGTGTAGGGCCAACACAACCTACTTTTTTTCCAAACATTCTTCTACTTATCAATGTATATGCTAAAAAAGGTAGGGGACAAGGGACAACCTTTGTTTGACTCTCGAGTATTTATAATCTCTCTTTTGACCAAAATTTCTAAGTGTTTTAAACTTAGCAATAACGCTCTCATACATCCTTGTTGCAAAGTTGTAATCTTCAACTCGAGAGGTAATTCTCTTTATCTCTTCCAACCTATTCCAAAGGTTTTTCCTAGAACCATGTCAAAAGCTTTCCTAAAGTCAACAAAACAACAAAAAGATTGGTTTTAGTATTATGGAACTCCTCTCTAATGATCCTAAAGGTAACAAGATGGTCTATAGTTGAATGATACCCCCTAAACTCATCCTAGCCTTTTAGCTCTTTTACCGGACTTTCTAGCCAAATGCTAATCTTCTTTTCCAAAATGATCTCACATAAAGCTTGGCTAAATATGGCTAATCATAATGGTCCCATAATTAGAGGGAACAAGTTTTTATCCCCATTTTAAAAACTAGGAACAATGAGGCTTTAAGGCACTGGTTTAGGGAAGTCCTGCTTGACGGCTAAATTGAAGAGTTTGTGTAGGAGGACAAGGATTCCTCCCATTTTAAAATTTTAGCTTGGTAGCCTTCAATGTCCTTAGCTTCCCATTTTGTAGTCTTAACCCCAAACTCTTTGTCATCTAAAGAAAAACTTCTTCCTCAGAGGGACAATAGGAATGGTGTGTCCATGGCAATAGGGAACTTGTAAAGACCCCTTTTAAGGTAGGAATTCCAAATCGTTAAGGGAATCCATTTTCATTAGTATTATGCTTAGAATTTTGGGTTTAACTCTTAGGATCCAACTTGTATAGTTGTGAAAGTTTTTCTTGCCTTTATTGATATAGTGTCTTTTTCTTTTAATTAGGGCTTTGTACTGCATTGATCTTATCAAGTTTTAAGGACTAATTAGAAGTATCCCCAATGGATTCTAGCAATTTACATTCTTTATCATGTACCAAGGGTTGGTTGTTCTATTAGTCTTTTTATGGGACACCTTGAAAGAGAACTTGTTAATGGAGTTTTTAAATTTACTATTTAAACTCTTTAAGAAAATGTCTAATTTACTTTTGTCAAAGCTAAAATTCCTTTGATTATCAATTTCTCTAATGGTACTCCCATGTATGGAAAATTTTTGAGTTAGGGGTTAAAGGTTTATGATCGAGTCGCTCATGGTCATTTAAAAGGTCAAAGTTGTTATTTGCTTTCTAGAAATGTGATATCAGATATCACATAATCTACAACACTACTACCTAGCTCCATGAATATACCATTTGTTGAGTTTGCCAATTTCATTACCTCCATTGCAAATTATTAAGCTCCTGAGCTACGTAGCTTGACTAACTCCTGCACACAACAAATCCTCAATTAGGTCTTGAGAGCTTCTTTGTGGCTACTAGATAAAACAAGAACTCCTCATCTAGCCATCATAAAGGATTATGTTGGAGTCATTAATTAAAGAGTAGCTTGTTTAGTTGCAAATTTACATTTAAAGTCTCCACAGATATATTACCTTCATTTTTCAAATTATAAATATCTTGTTCTAAATTATTATAGGACAATTTTTATCTAGATTATTTTCTTATAAAAGTAGAATTAATAGGTGCAAAAATAACAAATCGCTATATACATCTTCTTAGCATTGTGTCTAAAATTTCTATCCAAATGTATTGATTAAGAGGGTCAATCTTATGAAGTTGGAATGTGAGGAGAAATGTTTTTCTAATGGCAATGTTATGCCTCCTATCCCCACGGTTGGGATTTTTTGTTCCATGCCATTCACAAGACAAATCCTTCCATGTTAGGGACCTTAGATTCCTCATGTTCCCAAGTTTCAGCTAGACAGATATTATCAATATCACTCAGGATCCGTCCCTATCATAGGACCTTTGAGCCATGGAAAGCCACAACAATTCCAAAAAGGATCCCAAGTGTCCCAAATTCCTATTTCCATTATTATCCTTTTGGTCTCTATCCCTAACAATAGCTGATTTCTAATTATTGCCCATTTTCCTTCTTTCCTCGCTTCTTTTTACCTTTTGAACTTCCTTCCTTAGTTCAGCTTGGTCTTCGAAAATGATGTCTTCATTTATAAATACTCCTAACCCTTTTAAGCTCGGAAATTTACTTGGCATGCTATATTTATGGTCAGGGTATTAGATCTTACTTTGACATGGATCAACCCATCTTTGTGATCAATTATTTTTCCTAACCTCTTTGGTTTCTATGAGGTGAGCTGTACTCAATTTGTGATTTATTTTAATTCTTCTTTACTATTGCTAGTGTATCCTCCTCTTGTTGTTCTTTATACCCAAAATTATGAGGTTCAAGGCTCTTTGTTACGCTCATGGTCCAATTCATTATTTTATTCATTTCTTCTTTGATGGGTTTGATATCTCTTAATTTTTTTCCCATATTACTAAGGGTCAACAAATTGTTGGTTAGTTTTTCTCTAGCTCTTAATCCCATCTCTCAAGTTGTGATTTCCTTCAACCCTCCCTTCTTGATCGATTGTTTATGTTTTTCCATTTCTTGAATTCTATCCTTCATTGTTTGTAATTCACTCTTTGAACCCTAAGAATCTATCCTCTCATTTGAGTTTGAATGGTATCTTGATTTTTTTATCAATCATCATGCCTAGTTCTATCTTTGAGCTTTACATCTCTTTCTTCACTCTTTTTTTCTAATGTTTCTAACTCTATTTGGATTTTGCATCTCTCTCTCTCTTTTTTCTAATGACCCATATAATCGTAAAGGATCTCTTGGGTGTTTTTGGGGGGCCTCCCTTTGTTAGGCTGATTTTTTTGAATAGGTGGAGTGCTCATATTGAAAAGAAGAGAAAAAAGATGTAACAAATATTATTAAGGATTGACTTTATCTCTCAAATCAACTTTTACTTCTGAAACATAAAATAAAAAAATAAATAAAATATATTTAAATCTTTAAGTTATTATTTTCCATATAAATAATATCGACATAATTTTGGAAAAGGTTGGAGTGATTCTCACATCTAACTTAACTATTAAAAAAATAAATTAATTTTTTTTTAATTATTATAATACAAAATAAATGAATCAAATTAGTGATATTTATATTATTAATTTCAAATTTTAAAAATAATAAAATTAAAAAATAATAAAATTATTCATGATGATGAAGAAGATTAATTTCCACTAAAATAGAATTGGTCTATCCTATTTTAAGAGGGTAAGGGATTTTTAGTTGGTTTTCAAGATAGTGGACTCCTAGCCATAAGAACGATATCATGAGTATAAAGAGGAAGATCGGTAACTATACCTACCAATGAGAGTAGGACCCAAACAACCTGATTCTTCCAAAAACTCTTCTAACTTGTTGATGTATATACAAAGAACTGACAAGGGACAACCTTTCTTGACTCCAATATTGTAATTAATCTCTTTGGCCCAGCCCTCATTGTTTTTAAAATTGAAAATAATGTTCTCATACTTCCTTATTGCAGTAGCCCTCAACTCAAAAGGAATTTGTATCCCTTCCAACCTATTCCAAATGATTTTCCTTGGAAGCCTATCAAAATATTTTCTAAAATCAACAAAACAACAAAAAATATTGGTTTTAATATTGCAGATCTCCTTTGCAATGATCCTTAAGGTAACAAGATGGTCCACACTTGAATGATATCTTTTAAACTCGACGTAGCCTTTAGTTCTTTTACCATGCATTTCTAGCCAAAGGATAATCATCTTTTCCAAAATAATTCCATAAAACTTGACTAAAATAGGGCTAATCCTCCTATAATTAGAGGGAATGTGTCTACCCTCATTTTTAAAAATAGGAACAATGAGGATTAGCCTCTAGGTTTTAGGGAATCCCTACTTCACTGCTAAATTGAATAGTTTGTGTATGTGAGGGATGAGGATAGACGCTCAAATTTTAAAAATTTCAAGCTTGGTAGCCTTCAATGTCGTTAGATTTCTCATTTCCAAGGCTTAACCTTGAAATCTATAATCTAAGAAAAAACATCATCCTATAGGGACAATAGGAATGGTTTCCCTGGCATAGGGAACTCATAAAAACGTTTAAGGTAAATCTAGTCTCTTAATGGAATCATATTATTTTCTTTGGTATTGAGGATTAGAATTTGCATCTAGAACTTCTTAGGATCCAACTTGGATAGTTGAATTATATTATTTTCTTTAGTATTGAGGATTAGAATTTTCATTTAGAACTTTTTAGAATCCATCTTAGAGAGTTGTGAAAGATTATCTTTCCTTTTATTGATATAGTACATTTTTTTCCTTTTAATTAGGGAAAAAATTATAAATTAATAAAAAAATATAAATTTCATTATTAATTGAAAATTGTAAAATTTTAAAGAAAATTGAAAATGAAAATCATTTCAAAAACAATTTATTAATTCAAACATAATTTATTATTTCAAATATATTTAAATAAAAAATAATACTTTAAATAAAATTTGTTTGTGATTTACTAATTTGTTT
>SNQJ01S0003711.1:371126-386261 GCA_010110895.2 Picea sitchensis | reverse complement strand
AATTATTATTTTTAGTATAAGTAATATTGACATAATATTATTATTTTTAATATAAGTAATATTGAAATAATTTTAGAAATTAGAATGATTTTTACATTTAACTTAAATTTAAGTATTAAAAAAAATCAAATTAACAATATTTTTAATTTGTTAATTAAAACCCTTTTATGATAAAACCCTTAATAAACAAGAATATTAAGAGTATTAATGCCAACTTTTTATTAACACGTTTTAGTATGATTATCACCCTACTTTTCTTGACTTAACCTTATCTCCTAAACCGACCTTAAACCTAATAATCTCTTTGACTGACTTTAAGAACATTATTATTATCACCCCTCTACTATTAGACTAACATAACCTCAAAGTAATTTGTTTTAAAACCTATTAATAACATTAACACACAATAGTATGATTAACACCCTCTTGTGAACTTAAACCGACCACACAATAGTATGATTAACAATCTCTGTGAACTTAAACCACCTTAAAACCTAATAATCCCCTTGACTTACTTGGTTAACATTATTATTATTACCTTTTAATATTAAACTAGCATAACCTTAATAAAACCTTTCTCAACTTACAGCCAACCCTAAATTTAGCCTCTTTTTTTGAAGTTGAAACAATTTAGCATTATTTTTAACCTATTTTATTAACCCTATTTCAACCCTTAACCAACATATATTAATAGTATTATGATTAACACCTATACCATAAAATTAACTTTTTGACCCTAAATTAATTTATTATCAATAATTGAACTTATTATTAGCTTTAATTAATCAAACTAACATAGACTAATATTAAATAACACTAAACTTCCTTAAACCTAGGGTTTACCTTATTATTTTAACCTATAATTAACTTAACTTTTAATTTTCACAAAAACTAATATTATTTGAACTTCCTCATTACTAGGGTTTCCTCCTAATTTAATCTTAACTTAACCCTTAATCAACATAAAATTATTAATAGTATTATGATTAACACCTATACCATAAAATTAACTTTTTGACCCTAAATTAATTTATTATCAATAATTGAACTTTATTATTAGCTTTAATTAATCGATAAACTAACTTAGACCAATAATATTAAATAAACACTCAAACCTAGGGGTTTACCTATTATTTTAACTCATACCAACTCTTAACTTTAATATTGAAAAAACTAATATTATTTGAACTTCCTCGATATTAGGGTTTCCTCCTTAATTTAATCTTAACTTAGCCCTTAATCAACATAAAATTATTATATTTTTCACTAAAACCTCTGGTCAACCCTAAATTTCTCCTAAAACTAGGGTTTCACTCAACCAAACGTAGGTTTTTCACCCACCACTATTTAATAATAAAGGCCTTTCTTACAATTTTCTCTCAGACGTCATCTAATACGATGTCACGCTAATCGTATTTCTTCCGACTTTTTCTGAACAATTTTCTCACCACATAAACTTAAATGAATATTTTATTATTAAAATATAAAATTACATGAATCACTTAATAATATTTATATTATTAATTTTATATTTTAAAAATAATAAAATTAAATTAATAACAAAATATTATTAAATAAAATTAATTATAAATTTTATTACTAATCACTCTTATTCACATTTGGTTCTTAATAATTACTATTTTCACATGAGTCAAAGGTACATGCATACTATGATATCATAATTTATGTCCTGCAACCAAGCATTAAAATAGAAATTTAATTAGCTTATTATCCTCATCATTTAAAAATTGAAACATAGATGTCATGAAAAAAAATAACATTATCTTAAAATTAACACTTTGATATTTTTTATTTTCATGATTACTTTGCATCTTAATAATTTCTTAATTATTATTATTATTATTATTATATTATTCATTATTATAATAAATGTATAGTTTCCTAAACAATACTTTTCAATATCCATTACTACCATTTTTCTCATTTTCATACATAATTCATAACTCAAAATATTTTTTTAACCAATACATCATTAAAATGTTATTGTTAAATAGTTTTAATCACATAAATAACAAAATAAGTTATACAAATATAGTTGATATTCGCCAGCAGGGTGTAGACCAATGCATGTGCCTTGTAAATGGAAGGAATTGTGTAAAGGAGGTCCCAAGTTTGATTCTCACCTCGCTTTGACTGGGTTGTTAAGAACTACAACCTTCACATGACTCAAAGGTACATTCATACTATGGTATCATACGTCCCTGCCACAAAAATAAAGAAATAAACAAATGTGAAGAATATCAAAAGAATGTTGGGAAATGAACACACTTGTGTTGATCCCATATTAACTATATAAATACTATAAATTGACAGTTTTATGGTTGAGAAATGGGTGTAACTGTAAACCATTTCACTAACTAATTGCATTAACTAGATTACAATTCCTAACACTCCCTCCTAATCTCGAGGATTACATTGGCTAATAATGCCTAAACTTTGATTAAATTGAAAAACATATATTCCCCAAAGGTTTAGTGAAGATATTTAATGAAGCTTTAGAACCATTAAAATTTGGAGAGAAAAAATGTCACCATTTTTTACTAGTTCATGAATGAATTGAAATAGAGTATCGATTGTTTTGATTTTCTGATGAAACACAATATTCTTCGACAAGGAAATGGCTAAGTTATTGTCACAAAAAATCGAAAAAGGTTCTTTTGTCTCAGATATCCAAAATCCATCAATATCCTTTTAAGCCAAATTGCATGGCATGTTGTTGCTTGCCACTACATATTCCACTTGTGTAGAAGAGATAGAAACTATGAGTTGCTTCTTAGACATTCATGAAATGCAAATTTTCCAAAAAAGAAAAGCATATCCCAAAGTACTTTTTCACAAGCTAATACTTCCATCTGCATAATCACTGTCGGTATAACCTGTAAGTATACTGTCTGCTGAAGTTGTGTATCACAAACCATAAGTGGTTGTACCGGCAATGTATCTTAAGATCCTCTTACCAACTTTCCAATGAGAATACTTAGGAGATTCCATAAACCTCGAAATGTAACTTGTTGCATATGTTATGTCAGGTCTTGTAGTAGTAAGATATATAAGACTACCAACAAGTTTTTTATACAATGTGGAACTTATTAATGATCCCAAATCTTCCTTTCTTAATTTAGTGCAAAGAGCAATAGGAGTGTCAACAGTTTACACTTTTCCATCTTAAACTTTTTCAAAACATGAGCAGCATATTTTTGTTGACTAATAAATATACCATGATCAGATTGGTCTACTTCAATGCCTAAGAAATACTTCATTAATCCAAGATCCGGCCATTTCAAACTCATTTTCATGGCTGATCTAAATGCAACTAACATCATGTTTCCTGTGTAGATCATATCGTCAACATAAAGACATAGGATGAGAATATTACCCTATTGATTTACCTTGATATACAAAATAGGCTCATTTTCACTCCTACTAAAACCATCTTTGAATAAATAATGATAAATCTCATTATACCAAGCTCACTCTGAGCTGTTTCAAACCATACAAGGCTTCTTTAATTTACACCTCGGATGTCCTTTTGTGTTTTTAATTCAAATCCAAGTGGTTGATGAACATACACTTCTTCATTTAACACTCCATTCAAGAAGGCGGACTTAACATCCATTTGATAAATAAGCCACTTATTTTGTGCTACAATGGCCAAAACAAATCGAATAATATATAATCTTTCTACAGGTGCGAAATTTTCACCATAATCAATGCTAGGTTTTCGTGAAAAACCTTTGGCAACTAACCTGTTTCTTTGTGTTTCAACCACCTTTTCATTTAGTTTAGTTTTATAAACCCATTTGACACTTATGACATTTTATCTACAGGTAGATCAACTAAATCCCATGTATTGCTTCTTTCAATAGCTTCTATTTCATTATTCATTGAATCTACCCATACTTTTTGCTTTCCATCTTCATCAAAACAAGTAGGTTGAGATGAGTAAAATGAAAACTGTACTACATTATCATCTTGGTCATATATATCACGCAAACTTCTAATTCTTTGATGATTATGGTCAGAATCTGAATCACTATGAGATGAAGATGAATCACAATGAGATGAAGAATCATTATGAGATTAAGAATTTCTTTCATTTTGAACTTGCAATCCTGGAAGACGGTTATTGATTCTGGATGTTCATCTTTCTTTGTAGGTGCTTGATGTTCATCTAACTCAAGAGAAGGATTGTGAGAAGTAATGTTTTCCATTTCATCCCATGATTTATCTTCCATAAACTTAACATATCTACTTACTAGAAATTTCTTAGTAATAGGATTTTATAATCTGTATGCTTTCAATTGTTCACTATAGACAATAAAAATGTACTTCTCACATCTATCATCAAGCTTCTTTCTTAGCTCTTCAGGAACATGAGCAAAGCAACACAACCAAAAATTTTGAAATGAGAAACATTTACCTTAGATCCACTCCATTTTTCTTCAGGTACTTTACCTTGAACACCGGAAGTTGGTGATCTGTTAAGTATGTAAATTGAACATGCAACTCCTTCAACCCAATAATCTTTATGGACATTTTTCTTGCTGTGAGTAAACTCCCGGCCATGTTCATGATGGTGCGATTCTTTCTTTCTTCCACTCCATTTTGTTGTGGAGTATATCCTGGTAGTCATTTTTTTTTATTACCATGATGTTTACAAAAATCAACAAACTCTCTTGAGTCATATTCACCTCCTCCATCGGATCTCCTCAAAACTTTGGACAAATTTTCCACTTTGTTTCCTCGGGTCACTTGACTTCTTTGAGTTCTTTGAATCGAGTGAAAGTCTCGTATTTGTGTTTGAGAAAATAAACGCAAACTTTCCTACTACAATCATCAATAAAAGTCGGAAAATAAAACTTCCACTAATCAGTCGATTTTGCATAGGTCCACATAAGTCCATGTGAACAACTCTCTAAGAACTCTTTGGCTCTATAAGGGGATGATGGAAAACTATCTCGCCGGTGTTTTCCTACTATGCAACTTTCTCACAAGAAGGAATCTCATTAATCAAAGGAGGCAATCCTGTCACCATAGACTGCCTTTGTAACAAACTCATACTTTTTACTGGTAAATGACCATAATGATAATGCCATAACTCAATTTCAAATACATTAGAAATATTACATGTATACATCTTCCCACTTCTCATTTCTAAGGGAAACAATTTGTTATTTATCATAGGGATTTTTGCAACAAGTCTTTTAGTTTGATTAAGAATTGTGAAAATGTTGTTGTGGAAATTGAAATCATAACCATGTGTCATTAATTTCCCTACACTCAACAAACTGTGTTTGATATTTGGTACATAGTAACATCAGGAATATTTTTCACTTCACCTTGCTTTGTTAGAACTGGCACAACACCTTTTCCTAATGCTTTGATCAAATGATCATCACCCAAACTAATTGTAGTAATAAGAGATGTATCAAGATTAGAAAGTAAGTCATTGTGACCAGTCATATGATTGCTACATCCACTATCTAGAAACCAAACATCTTTGTCAAGAATTTGTTGAGATACTTGACATGAACGAAATAGAGTATCAGATGTTTCACTTTCTGTGACATTAGTTTTATTTCTAAACTGCAACTTACGAAATTCAGATATATGATGAACCAACTTTTTACAATAACGACATTAGATTACTGATTTAATTGTCCATGTCTGACCATGATCTTGTGAAGACGATCTTGACTGCTCTGACTTGTCTTTTGTTTGTTCAGGTTTATCTCTTGTTTGAGAACGTCCTCTACCACATCCTCGACCACGTCCATGAAAACCTCTACCTCTGCCTCTACCTCTGTCCATAGACACTTTAGTGTGAAATGCATGTTCTAAAGTACTAAGATCCAAGGTCATCCTTGCTTCATGAGATAACAATGAACCAGTCAGTTCTTCTATAGAAAAATTAGTTAGATCTTTTGACTCAAGAAGAGCAGTAACTACCATTTCAAATTTCTTAGGTAAACTTCTAAGAACTTTTTCAACAACTCTTTGGTCTGTGAGTTCTTTTTCTCCATTAATCCTAAGTCGATTAATAATACCCATCACTTCAGTCATAAACTCATCAACACTTTATGATTCACACATCTTGAGGGTTTCCAATTGAGTTCTAAGGGTTTGAAGTCTCATAATTTTCACTTTATCATTACCCTTATAAGCTAACTTAAGAATATCCCATGCTTCTTTAGCAGTCTTGGCACCAATAATTTTAGGAAATATAGAATCATCTAATAAAACTAAAATATATGATTTGGCTTTTCCTTCTTTTTGCTTAAGTTCTTCTAATGTTTTTCTTTGTACAACAGTCATAGCTGCAACAACAATTGCATCAGGTTCTATGAACCCTGTTTCAACACAATCCCAACATCCTTGACCTTGCAAAATGGATTTCACCTTCTCACTCCAAAAATCATAATTGAAACCAACTAGAGTTGGTGCTTGAATTGACCAAGAACTAAACATTTTCCTAATGCCACAATTTTTTTTATATATAACTCCAAGTGAATTTTCATATTTCAATGAAACTTTAAGCCTGTAATTTTCAGCCACGCCCTCTTCCTATGCGGCAGTGACTCTTCTCCAAACTGGCGGTAGCACTATGGCACTTCTTCAAACTGACGGACATCTCTTCTCCAAACTGGTGGCAGCTCTGTGGTACTTCTTCAAACTGGCTGGCAAATTCTTCAAACTGGTTGAGAATCTTCAAATTGGCAGGCATCAACAGTCACAGCGTTCTGAAATTCTTCAAACTGGCAGGCAGCAACAGTCACAACATTCTGAAATTCTTCTCTGTTCTTCACTATGGAAGAAAGATGTGGAAGAAAAGCTAACAGGAAGCAGAAGAGAACATCAATAGGAATGCCTTCTCCCAACCTATTGCTCTGATACCAAGAAAACAAAAATAAAAGAAGAATAAACAAAAATACAGGAAGAAAAATGTTGGGAAATGAACGCACTTGTGTTGATTCCTTATTAACTTTATAAATACTATAAATTGGCAGTTTTATGGTTGAGAAACGGGTGTAACTGTAACCCATTTCACTAACTAATTGCATTAACGAGATTACAATTCCTGACAAAGAAGATGTGTGATGAGAGAAGATGTGTGATGAGAGATAGTATTCATCTTATCTTTTTTCTCTGTATGTATAATATTGGTGTTCTTGATGCACTTATGAGAAATTTTCCATTCACATTATCTCTTGAAATTTGGACAATATCATTTGTCTTTAGTGCTCGTTGTCTTATAACAGCCAGCGTTTGAACATCCAAATCAAAGAAAGTAATAGACATGACCTTTTTATCATTCACTTGTTTCCTCTGATCATTTGTGCAGTGTTTGAGAATAAGTTCGTCAACGACTTTAATGGCAACGGCCAGTCTACAGTTCCCATTGATATCAATCTTGAACAGTTTTTTTTCAAACCATAATTCATTGAACACTATGGGCTTGTCAAAGAGCATCACTCTATTTTCTCTCATCTTCCTCATCCACACCATCTTGTTCAATTTAGTTCTCCTTAATACACCTGCAACAATTTGATGTTAGAAACATTAATGAAAACTAATACACGTGCAAGAGATTGAGGTTAGAAACTTTCCCTGATTTCTTTCAATTTCTTTTCCTATTTTTAAATCATTCAAATTCTCTAAATCTCTTAAAAAACTAAAATGCAACTTTACCTCAAGAAAAGACATCTGACTTATTAACTCACTACGTTTTGCATTTATCCTATTCATGATGAGCTGCAAATATTCTACTATAGTGTATGAGTAAAACGGCCAAACCTCTCCCATTTCAGTGGTTGTATTAGTAAATTTATTTTTAGGACATTATTATAAGAAATAGCACAGAAGCTTTAACAATGATAATTGTGGAGGTCACAGAAATATCTTCCATTTGGGCCGTATGTTATGATAGATTTAGGGCCAATACATTTATGCATTCATGGTTTTATCCACCAATAGAGTCTTCAGTCCAGAAGGTTCAACCCTATGGTAGCGTAGAAACACACAGAAAGACACATAGTAGCGCAGAAACACACAGAAAGACACATAGAGTTTTCAGTCCTATGGAAACACACATAGTTTCTACTAAAGACAACAACCACGGAGGGAGAATCATGAAATTGCAACTTGCAGCGCTTCTATCCTGGATTAACAGAAAGATTGTCCACAAATGGAGGTTCAAATAGGGTCAAAACAATTTCAGCACAGAAAGATTGTCCACAAACCTTGAGATTCGCCCTCCCGGATTCTCCAACTAAGCAGGGTTTAGTTGGCACCTCAAGTTCAACAGCTGCAAGCATGAGCCAGGACGGACTTACGAAAATATAAAAAAAGAACCCATATTAGGTTTGCAGATTACTCACATACACAAATGTGAGAATATGGAGGTTGTGCCCTAATATATATGTGTGTGTCAATGGCACTTTAATATAGCTGAAAAGATTAAATGAAAAAAAATCACTGTTAGTAATAGCTTACATTATATATATATATATATCAATGGCCCTTAAATATAGCTGAAAAAATTAAATGAAAAAGTTCACTCTTAGTAATAACTCCATAAAAATTATATTTTGAGATAATGTTAAAAAAAAATTCTTAATAAAAACAACTCACGGTTAGAAATAGCTCCATAAAAATGATATTTTGGAAAAATGTTAAAAAACTCTTAATGTTTAGAGATATTTTTTAAACTAAACAAATAAATATTTAAAAGGGCAATACACTGTAAGTTATGAGGAGTTATATTCCGTGGATTTTAAACGGCAATATCAGTTTTATGACAGGGATAATATTTTTTGATAGCTTAAATTAAGTATAATATTTTTATTTGTTTTATAAAAATTGATTTGTTTTATAAAATTTATGATTATAATTAAATATTTAAATTGTATAGTTTAATGAATAATATGAATTAAAGAATTTAGAAAAGCAATTTTAAGTTATTATTTTTAATAAAAGTAATATTGATTTAATTTTGGAAAAGGTTGAAATAATTTTTACATCTAATTTAACTATTAAAAAATAAGTTAATAATATTTTAATTATTAGAATACAAAAAATTAATAATATATTAATTATTAAAATATAAAATAAATTAATCAAATTAATAATATTTATATTATTAATTTTATATTTTAAAAATAATAAAATTATTAATAATAACGATGAAGATTAACTTCTAGTAAAACTAAATTGATCTACCCGATCTTAGGAAAATGCTTCCACTAGAACGTAAGAAAATGCGTCCTCGCGCATATTGTGATAGACGTACATAGGAATGCGAGGAAGATGAAGGAATAGTTCCGGCAGAGTTCCGATACTAGGTAGATAGTCCGGGAGAGTCTCATTAGTTTAACTGCAAAAGTTAGGTTTCTTGTAGAACATAGAACGATCCAACTTTGGATTTCTTGAGAGCAATTAAGAGGGATAGATTTAAGTTTTCACTTAACCTGGTAAAATTTAGATTATATGTATATATAGATATGTAAAATTTATAGTGTGAAGTGTAAATTTTTATTATTTAAAATACATTTTAATTGATTTTAATATTTATAACTTTAATTTATATAATATTTATTATATTACATAATATTATCTTATACAAAATTAATGTGTTATGACATCACTGACACTAAGTCTCAGCACAAAAAATTACCTTCTTTTCCCACTTTTTACAAAGCTCAAGCTAGAAATTATTATTTTCTCAAATTCTAACCATAGTTTACGTGTTACATCACCTACATTTCCCACTTTTTACAAAGCTCCAGCTTGAAATTATTATTTTCTCAAAGTCCAACCATAGTTTATGTGTTATAGGTAGGGCTAGGCATTGGTATTCATGTAGCAATTGTATTGATTATTAATTCTGGATTGGATAAAATTAGAATTGGAGATTGGACACTTATGTACTTTATTGTGGTGGTGTAACAAGTATGCTATATAGGTTAGATTTGGATTTTAACAAGGTTAAGTGGTAGCATATATTTTTCTACATAGTATCAATAAAGGGAGTTATTATGACCTATTAAATTGAAGAAAAAGTATTACCCTATTCATAAATTAATGAAAAATCAAATTTACGTAGTAAAATACAATTGAGATAATTTTAATTTAAAAACCAATCATACTTATATTAGTAGAATGAGTTATTTTGATATAAACTTATGGGATTTTGTGATTTTTTTTTTCTCTTTAAAATCATTTAGTTTTCTTCAATTTGCCATGGCAATCATGTCAAAGTTGGAGCCATCAAATAGTTATATTTATCACAAACATCTACATAATTGGAAACACCTTTCTCTTTATGACTATCATTAAATATGTCTTTGATGATGATTAAATATCATCAAAATAATTCTAAATGGATGTAGCTATCATTCTTATGCCTTGAAAATTGAAAATTATTATAATATAAAAACCTCATTTAAATTTATTACAATTTATTTGTAAAATAAATTTATTGCAATTTTTTCATAAAAATATATGTAAATTTAATAGCATTACAATTAAATAGTTTTAAGTTTTTAATATTATAAAACAAAAATTATTATTGCCTTCTATTTCGAAAAAGCCCTTGTCCTATATATGGCATAAATCTCAAAGATCTAGAAATGTGGTGACATTTTTGTTAATATTCTATATATTAAGACTTGGTTGTGGGTGTTTTTATTATGTAACTAATTACTTCAAGATTATTCAGATCAAAGTGAACATGTTATTATTCTGAAAAGTATTATGTGGGTCCAAGTGGATTCCATATGTAAAATAAAATTACTATAATATAATTTTGTGCTAATTTTTTATTAGAAAAAAAGAAATGTGGTGGCATTAAACTATGAATAAAGTTAAAATCAAATTTAAATACAATGTATTTATAAAATGTATGTAAATTTAATAGCTTGTAATTAAATAGTTTCAATATTATAAAAAATGTTTGTTATTACCTTCTAGTTTTGTAAAACTTATCCTATAAATATATATAAAAGATTTTACCAATTTAAAAACTTGAATTAACATGTTAAAGGAAAAAAAGTATATGTAACTTTTTATTAATTATATAAATTAAATAAATTTAAACTAAATAATAATTATTATAAAACATATAAATAAATAATTTCAGATACATCACAATAAAATTTAAATAAAAATTTATATATCTCACAAATAAATAAATATTATATAATAATACTCAAATATAATAGTTACCTTTATCAAATTCACTTATGACTATGTGATGCTTACATAATAGTTACCTTTATCAACCTCCCAATGTAAAATCTTATGGTGTATTTTGGGGAAAAACCAAATTCACTAAACCTCAAAACTTATTTAATGTATCATTAAAGGTGTATGCTTGTTGGTAGGTATAATAATTATGATGTTGATCAGGAATAGTTATACAATCATGTGTATTTGTAATTAATTTTAGATATTGAAATAAGTGAAGGTAGCAACAAGACTTGAATTATATTAATCAATTAGAGATGAGAAAAACAAATATTTTTATTATATCAAAAAATATATATTTATTTTCTTAAGTTAAACATTATATTTCACACTCAAATTTAAAATAAAAGGCAAATTAATGTCAAATCAATAGAAAACTCATTACTATAATCCCTTGACATGGAGTAATAAGGGTTTTTCAGCTACAACAAAGAAAGGTTAAAGACACAGAGAACAGTATGTAAGAATCAAAATTGATGGGAAGTGCTATATTTTGATTTGAAGGCTAAAGGCTAAGGGTTTTGTCACTGTAAGAATCAAAATTGATGGGAAGCGTTATATTTTGTTTGAAGGCTTAAATTTATTTTAACCCTTTTTTAAATTTATAGGTTAAAATAGATTATTATTTTCATATGAAAATAATAAATTAAAAAATAGGTTAAGTGTAAATTGGTAGTGCAGATTTATTTTATGTAGTGCTAATGTTATGTATAGATAGATGGGGTTCTAAGAAGATTATTAAATAAGTAGGAGGATTTTTCTTCATAACACTTAAGTAATTTAAAGTATTGCAAATACCAAGGAACTAGATAGCAATGAGAATAGAAACAAAAGGTTAATGTCATAACATTTATTGGAATACATGTGTGAATCTTTTCTGAGGTCCCAATCACTTAAGATCTTATGTGACATCTACTAAATGATGTATGGAAGATGTACAACTATGAGGTTTGTTGAATCCAAGTTAAATCATGTGTGAAGACAATTGTTGAGAGATGGGCAAGTGGGACTTTGGGGGGGCCTTTTTCTCAACAACAAGAGTATTCACCTCACTGACCACCAAAGAATTTGATCCCCACTACTAAAGTATTGCTAGATGCCAATAGACTATTCAGTTATAGGCTATAGCTTATAAGAAAAGATATATGATACATGGATGTCTTAATAATAGCATGGGCATGAGCTCCCTCACAATGGGATTGTATTGTATAAAAATGCTCACAATTTTTTTTTTTTAAAGTATCATGGTATAGAAAAAAACGCTAACAATCCTCTTTTGATTATCATGGTACTTGGAAAAAATCATAAAATCAATGACTAATAAAGAAAAAAAACCCATATAAAGTGTAACATATTTTGAAAAGTTTCCTTATCCCTCAATTAAAAAGATCTTAAATATTTTTCATTTTAATTTTGACAATTAAATTTGTATTCTAACTTTTATTTTTATATTTATGAGAAATAATTTTATATCGTATAATCAACCAGAAAACTTTTGACTTCAATTTTGATCCCTGTTAAATCTTATTGTCATGTAATATTGGAATTAATTTGATATCTCTTTGTTGCTTTCCATACGAATTTGAGAAACATACTGTCTTTTTGTGCTTTATGCACGAATTTGACAAACATACTGCATATAAGATGTCAATGAAAGATTGTTTTTAATAGATATAAGATTATATAATATTTTAATAGATATAAGATTATATAATATTCATTATCCAAACAAATTTTCCAATTTATAATTAATGTAAACTTACCTTATAATATACATTTATTTAGTATATTTTTCTACTTATAATTATATTGAAGTTTGAAGGTTTCTTTATTCGATTGTGACTCACACTAATGATAGGTTGATGATGGCATATGAGTGTGCAAAAACAATGTCAACAATCCAGCGCATCTTGATAAAAATTCAAGTGGATGTTACTGTAAACTATAATTGTTTATTGTTAAATTTCGTTGAAACATTGTATTGAAATTTTCTAGAGAAAATGTGACACACTAAGTTTTCTATATAATTTTTATTTTATAAACCATGTTTATATTTGTAAGCATAATTATGGATGTTGTTTGCCTTTTTTTTGGCATTGGTCCATATAATTTTTGTTTGTTGACCATATGTATATTTGTAAGCATAATTATGGTTTCTTGTAGTATGGATGTTGTTGGCATTTTTTTTAGTGCTGATTTTATATTTTAGTGAATTTACTTATAATAAAAGAAATGCTATTTTATTAATTTAAATAAAGTGTAAATTGAAAGGTACTCAAAAAATTTACTAATTAAATAACAATTCCAAGACAATATTATTCAATTGTTAATTAAACCATGCACTTGTGTTGAAGATTAGACTAAGGATTTATGAGATGATTATGGGTCGATTATGAGATGATTATGGATCGATTAGTTAATGTTGGAGATATTATACACACTTAGGATATTTTTCCTTATTTTCCTATCTTTATTAGTCATTATTGAGGGTCTCCTATTTTTTAGGAACTTCTATTACATTCTAGGAAATATTCTCTTCAATTTATCACCAACAATTGCATGTGTTTCTCTCACTTCCACAGGTGTGACTCAATTAAGTGAAGACTACATGACTAGTTAACTAGGACTAGGTGACAATTAACTCTGTTAACTACTTGTGTGTGTCTAGATCTCTATAGAACACCACTATGGCACATTTGATTCTCTTGGATTGCGCATTAGTTTAGATATACAGAGTATATCATGTGTAAATTATCATTCATTCATTTGGTTAATACAATTATATTCCTTTCTCTCCAATTTTTTTCTCGTCTTCTCACTTTTGCAAGATGTGTTTGTTCTTCTGCTAGCTAGATCTCTTGTGCAGGTACTCACCACATTCTACATGGTATCATATCCCACGAGCTACTAGGACGAAGGCGCACCAACATTTTTTTGTTTGTGAGTATTGAAGATTTAAGAACGCAGGAAGAATGGAATCTTTGTCGTCTTTTATGCTAACAATGTATAACTACTTTGAATGGAACAAAAAGATGGAGATATTTCTCTAACATAGAGGATTGTACAGGTTAACCATGGCTACAGAAACATAACCCACATCAGTCGTTGAAAAATCCAAATACCTCAATAGAATTGATGAGGCTTACATAGTCCTCTGCATGCACATATCCCATGAGGTGTTGTTTCGTGTATATTCTTGCAAAAATCCAAACGAGATATGGACCACCATGGAAGGACTCTTTGGGAAACAAGATGAGATGAGAGGCCACATGCTCGAGGTGGAATTACTTGCATTAGATATGAAAATATTTGAAAACATCCGGGATTTCTTCACAAGGTACAAGCATTTGTTGTTGCAACTCAAGTCTTGCGGGGATGATAAATCAAAGGAGAAAAAGTGAATGGTTCCCACCATTTTTTCTAAACTTGGTATGGATTATTCAGTTTTTGTTTCTACTTTTCACACTTAGAGGTTGACTGTAGGAGAATCCTAGACTATGCCCTCTTTGGATACCTTCATTGAGGCCCTGATTCGGAAGTAGGATAAACTCATCAAGATGGGTGTGATAAAAAACTCCAAAGCTCATGCACTTGTTGCACATGATGGTAATAGTTCTCAAAATCAAAAACCCAAAGTGAAAGGAAAATCCAAGTCGCATGTCGAGTCTAAGAAGGAAGGGTACTCCAAACCCTTCAATGATTCCTTAGGATCCAAAAGTGGAAAAGGAAAGAAAGGAAAAACGTGTACCTACTACAATCAAGGATTCCATCCAGAATATGCATGCATGAAGAAGAAGATAGACCTTATGACTCAGATTCTCCAAATGAATAACCTTGGGGATCAAATTCTCAAGGGTTCCAAGTAGAAGC
>SNQJ01S0003711.1:348812-360855 GCA_010110895.2 Picea sitchensis | reverse complement strand
GTTTGGGTTACGGAAGAAGCTACTCGGATGTGTTCCCTGGTGCACTAGGAAAGAGCTATGGGGCTCTAAGACTTCTTGTCTGGCCTATTGCTGAAGCCTCGGAAGGGAAGTGAGGAAGTCGAGAGACTATTAAGTAGAGAAGGGGCACACTTCCTGGGGTGGAACATGCATGTGGGGAATGAGAGGCTGTAGGCAAGTTGCAGCAGTTGGCACCTTGGGAGGAACACTTATGATGCTTATCAGACCTTAGACTAGCTTAGTTTTCCCTTTGGTCTGGTAGAATTTATCCCCAACTCAGGGGTGAACCGTTGTTGAGAGTTATGATCAATGTGGTCTAAATCCAAGAGGAACATGGAAGGTCTGCATGCATTTGGTGTCTATTTTCCTGAGATAAGTGTCTTTCATATGCATATTTCCATTTTTAGGTGTGTGTGCATTTATGGGTTTTCTGTCCTAGAATCTCTATTGTTAAATTCTATATGAATTGTTATTGTTGCATACATGTTGTTATTTTTTCCGCTAAACTCTGTTAATATGTATAATTGATTATTTAATTAATCGTATTGTTATCCCCATTTTGTGGATAAATGAGGAGATTATGTATTGAGGCCCTTAGGTAGCAGATATGGAGTGTCGAGAAGACTACATGGTCATCAGTACCCTTTTGCATGGTTGGAAACCCCTCTCGTCGCCACAGATGGTCACATATTTCCATATGGCATCCACGACATCAAATGGCTTTCGGAAGGCAGTGGGGCTTGATCCATGAGATACAAGTCAGTATTATGGTGAGAATCATTTCAATATTTAATCCAGTTGAGTATGTTGTATCTTAGATTCCTCAAGATTTCATGATATATGCTTGGACATTATTCCTTTTTCCTTGCTTCACCTTGGTGGTTGATGTTGTTCATGATTTTATACTTAAGGCCCAAAGCATAATGTCAGGCATCAAGAAATAAGGAACGTTTAAATATTTTCTTTTTCTACCTCAGTTATGTGAGAAAAAATACTTAAATTGAAATAACAGTATAACAGCTCAGAGGTCATCTTTCATGTCTGAGTTAAAATTAAAAGTATTGAATGTAATGAGAGAAAAACATAAAGATGTTATACAAAGAAAGGCATCATTTACAGAAGAATCTTACTTTGATACAGAATAAGAAAATAGATCATATAACCTTAAATGAAGCATAAAATATAGAAATCTAATTGACTTATAAGTCTTGTATTTACTAATAGTAAATACAGGAGTACACAGGAAACAAAAAATAAATAAAAATTGTTCGCTATCAAATAACTAAAAGAAATGTAATCACAGTAGATTTTGTACTAAATTGTGATCAGGCATTCATCAATGAAATATATAAAAAGATGATGAGATGTTGAAAGATAGAAGAACACATAACTCAAACTCGACGAAATGTGGAATCTCTGGTCTGCACTTTTATTAATCCTCAAAGAGGAGAGTTTTCTCAATTACATATGGCAAAACATTTCCCCTTTTCACTCTTTTGAGTATGTATTTATACAAAATATTTTCAACCCTAGGCTGTTGGAATTCTCGTTATTTCTAAAAAGAAACGGTTACAAAATGAAAAACTTGGAATACTTTGCTTAGTTCTCCTATGTCTCTTTCTCATGCCAACAAAGGCGTTTTCCTTTATTATTTTCCAGCTCGGACACAGATAATCTTTAATAACGAGTTGTATACATATTACCTCATTGATTCTTTGAGGTACTCCCTTTTCCTTGCCCAATACATTCGACACACCTGCCTACAAATTGTGCTACTAGTCTGGAGGGTTCCGTCATGTCTTTTGCCTAAAAAATATACAACTTATTTTCTAATTGTGGCAGTCTGGCTTCCATTCTTTTGTCTTCTGAAGTCATTTACTCTAACTGCAGATTAGGATTTACCAGCCATCTATCTATCTGAGTGATGTCAACTTGTTTTAGCTATGAAATTTCAACCTGAGCTTCTTCTAATCTTGCTTTGATATCAAGTTGATGTTTTACTATGTCGATTTGTCCCAGTACTTCATAATTATCCTCTTTTCCAAGGCCTAATGACTCTTTATTAAGCGAGTCAAAATCTTCTTCATAATCCTCTTTGATTTCTTTAGCCATTATTTTACTTTCGAATATATTGGCTTCCTAGGTCTTCAATATTATATCACCTCTGATCTTCTTTGAAACAGACAACCTGGGAACTGCAGACATTCCTTCCATGGTCGATGATACAACCGTTTCTTGAAAAGTGTTTCTAGCTGCAGTAGCCTCTCTCTCTCTTTAACAAATATGATCCAATTATTGGTTCACCACCCGAAACTGATTTTGAATGATTTCTACCTTAGAAAAAAGGATTTGTTGTGCTATTTCCAATTTTTTTCACACTTTCAATGCATGAGATCGAAACAATGCTAAATCCACAACCATGTTCTCAGTGGAACTGACTTTGGCTTGTAATTGTTTTACCAACTCATCCTGTTGGATGGCCCATCCTTCGCCCACTTGCACATTCTTATGCATCTCCTCCAGGTTGGATTTAAATTGCTGAATTTCTTGTCTATCGCTAGCTCTCGTCTGCTCGAAGCCCTTGTTGACCTCACTTCTGACATACTCTTCTACAATCTTTATTTGATTTTGTAATTGGTTTATTAGCAGGTATTTTTTCTTCAGCCGTTATTTTAAAGTTCCAACCGAAAACTGGTTGGTTTTTGCATAAGCCCCCAATGAACCTGCTACTTCTTTAGTGAACTCTACCTCTTCTAAGGATTCTTCGTCAATTAGTACTCTGTGTCTTTTGACCACTACACCCGCCCTTTGGTGTGTTTCTCTCTTCACCACAACTTTCCTTTTCTTGCTGCAAAAGAAATCGGAAGGAGGTATCTCTTCCATAGGAATAGGCACGATATCTTCTATGAATATTACCTCTACATCGAGGTTCCCTCTGGTGAACTGTAAAGGAATGATAAACTGAATGGGGCTATCGATTTATGTGGATGACTGTTTTTCGGTCGTGTCTGTAGTTGATTTATCTGGTGTAGACAATGGTCTATCTTATCCTTTCTTTGTTAATATCTTTGCTTGATCTTTGGCCCGATTACCTGATACATCTATCACTGGGGTATCTTCTTTCTGGGTCGATACCTCAGTTTTCTCTAAGTTTTCCCGGGTTTCTTGTTTTCTAGATTTTACGTCTTCTGTACCTCAGGTCTCTGTTTTCTATGTAGCTGGAGACGTCGGGGCTCCTCCTTGTAACACTTTAGGGAGGCTACTTCTTTGATGCCTCCGAAAGTCGTAGAATTCAATCATTTTATTAGGTGACAAATATTGAACCTAACCTAAGACCTCTGGATAAGATCTCGCTCCTCGAAAAATATCATCTTGAGGAGAATCCTCATGTTCATACCTTTTCAGATTGAAATTGGCCATGTGGTTACCCATGACCTTCTGTGGGTCATGCTTCTTGAATTCAATGTTGACTAGCTTTATTTCTTCTAAGGCCCTGACCTCCACTTTGGAGTGGTCGAAATCCAATAAATAAAATGCACCAATATGTAAGGGAAAATATGGCCATACCTTTTTCTGTACTTCTTTGAGCTCTTTTGTAATCCCGCCGAGTACAGTTTGTCGTGCGACCTTGCGACACACTATTCGGTCTGGTAAAAATTGCGGTAGAGCATATGGAGGAACTGAATAGCCGAAAACCCTGATATAGGAGAAGTGTTCCTCGATGTTCCAGTCTGCCACTATGACCAGGTTAGTCACAATTTTGTTTGAAATTCTAGGAGGTGGGTCACCAAATATAGCAGTGCGCATCGACACCACTACCCAGTTACAGATTTCATAGAAGAAATCTTTCGCCTTGTCTTCCCAAAGTTTTGAATGATAAATATGGATTGGTTCTATGCTATTTGGAGTCCAACTCCAACCCATCAGCGGGAAAGGCGTCATGAAACAGATAGATTCCATACTATAAGCTGACATGAAGAATGAATCCGATTTCCCCTTGGATTTTAGTGTCTGTCATTCTGACAATATCTTGGCCCAGTCGAAAGAATACCCTTCCGCTATTGTGTGTATAATGGGAACCCATGGTAGAAATAAATGGGTTGTTTTTTGTTTTCCATAAAGTCTACACATCATTATGGCTATATACATGAACTGCGACTCTAGCGATGAAATTGTGTATATGCTGTGAGAGTCATCTCTAAACTTTTCAGGGCATGAATACTAGTCCTTGATCAAGTTAGAAAGGCTTTTTCCATATTGATCACACTCCTTCTTGTTAAAATTCACTAGAAATTTGGCATTGTAAATGAAATTTGGTGTTGGAGATAGCTTGTACATCACCTGTATGTGTTCTGGCCAAAATGACCCCACAGCTACCTTCTGATAATTGAATATAGTTCTAGTTGGGATGTCCACATGATCCAGTGCCCATCCAATCATATCATTGTAGGGTAAAATCCTCGGCCTTGTTACTACCTTATGTAGCTCTGACTGAGCTACAGTCTTATATTTGATAGATAAGTCTTCCTTTTCGTTGTCGCTTGAATCATCTGGGCAGTTTACCAGTTCATATTGTAGGATGTTGAATACACGTGTCTAGGTTTTGATTGTGTCTATGCTCTTGGGCGAGGTGTCTAAGAAAACATATAAGTTCTGGCCTGAACTTTCACCAGTTGCTTTAATTAATTTTCGTGGCGGCATGATAGAAGTTCTCAGAAACATGTTATTTGTCACAGAAAATGCACAGGACTGAGTGTCTTGCTAAGCAAGTTCTGCCAAAATGCGAATGTAATTAAAAATGAAAAACCTTTCTTGCCTTAAAAGCATCGATTTGCATATACCTTCACTGACAATGCATTTAATTCTTTTAATAAAAAGATTTGGGCATTAAAGAAGGATCTTATTTGAGATCATTTCCCCAGGCTGGCCATTTAATATCATAAATGGTCGATATTTCGTGATCGGAAAAGTATGAATGAAATTTGAAATCACCCGTATCGCAAATCGACATAAACTCAACATTTAGATAAGAATGTTTTATTTTGTTAATAAATCAAGTTTATATTGTTAATTAATTATGTTCAACATTAATACATTTCGGGGTTTTGGGTCCCGGGTTATCTTATTTCAGTTCAAACTATGATCCCCGACTCACGAAGTCGCGATTTATTAACTAATATTAACCATGTTTAACTTTTTTAAATAATCACGATTAATTAAGGATTTCACGACTTTGGGTATCGGGATTTTAAGTTGTCGTTCGAGGCAGAATTCCCGAAACGCGAAGTTACGATAAGGTTTAATTATCGTTAATCATTTTAATCATTTAATCAAGTCATTTTAACTTAAGTTAGTTTCACGACTTCGTATATCGGGACTTTGGGGTTCTTTACATGTCTAATTGTTGGTATCGTGAAACCCTAAAACCCGACTCTTTGAAGGTTGTCTTTAGCGATTTGACTTTTTAACGAATGGGCGGCTCCATAACTTTTAAGGATTTTAGATCATTGGATTAATCGGAAGACTTTATCAACGATAGTATCCAAGTGTGTGTTTGTCCTTATTTAAACAGGAATAAAACTTATTTAAGTATAAAGTTTAGAAAAATATATATGTTTCAACAGTTGACATTGTTCCTTAGTTCACATTGTTCCCTACTTACCACTTTCCATCATTATTCCCCTCCATTTCCTTATCTCTTGGAATTTTAGGGTGTATTGACCCAATAAGGGGTTGTCCCTCATTCTATGGGAAGAAGCAGATGAAGGCTCAGAGGGATTGATGTTGGGTAAAATATAAAATCCTTGTATGAACCTTCCAGAGGCTTCTCCCAGGGATCACCCAAGAAAGCAATGAAACACTTATCTTTGAGTAAAGGGGACCCACAATATAATAAAGAATTCTTAAAAGGTTAGTTGAAGGATAAGAGGTCTCATCATGAGAAGACCTATCACATCCATGAATATTTAGTGGTATGAAATTGCCATCATCTGATCACCAAACTAGGGAAATGTTTCTCAGTTGCATGGCTGAGAGAAAGGGGAACTTATCATGAGCCAACCTTCTCATTTCCACTAGGTGTTTGTGGGTGACATTTCCATTAAATGGCCACCACGCTAGAGAAGTGACCTTCAACCTCTCCTTAAAATTATGAAAGAATGAAATAATGGAAAATTAGTGGGCTTGGAAAAAGTGCATTGCAGATGAAGGTACCACACACCCTCTACAAAGGCACCCATGAATGAGAAACTACAAGCCCTTGTATGTCATGATCCCTATACCCATTGAGCCTTGACCCCAACCACTTCATTCATTTTACATGGCTTAGAGAGGGATCTCTTGGAAACTCTCCTTTACCTAGGGAAAAATATACCCAATATGACACCTCATTAACCCTCCCATATTCAATATTGACAAGTCACATAGTGTCCTTGAGAAATTAATTTTTTGATATAGTGATCTTTGATGCACATGCTTAGGTGGCTTATTTATTGATTAGATTCACTTATCATAATGTTATGACTTGAGATCCTTGGAGGGTGTGCTCATTTGTCTTTGCAGGACCTAGCTGGTGGACAGTTTTGGGAGAACAAGCCTAGCTTGGGCTTCCATGGGGTTGCAAGCCCATATGTTGGATGCCAAGGGTCCACATGCTGGATCACAGAGATGAAATATTGAAAGCCTAAAGGACATTTGGATGGACCTAGCCCATGCTTCACTTACCAAACGATTTTCCTAGGAGAGGCAAAATGTCACCTCCTAGGGCATGATGTCACTTTTGGGCACTAGGGTTTGGTGTTAATGTAACCACTCATTGACACATGGACATTTCGAGGAGAAGAAGGTCTTCACCATGAGGATATTGTCTAGATGCTTGACATGTGGCCTTTAGAGGCCTAATCATGCTTCTCCAACACCAACGCCTCCATCTAAGTGGCAGAACATCCCCTAAAGGGGAGACGTCCATGTAAATTAGGGTTTTATTTGTGCAAAAGTGAAACTTTAAATGATTTGTTTAATATTACTTTGTTAAAGGGGGAAAGATTAGGGTCTAGTCTTTTGGTTTACCCCTTAATTTATGGACAAGTCACCTTAGTGACATTTGGTATAAATAAGATCATAAGATCTCATTTGGACATAACTCTCCCTCTTGTGAGAGGACTTGGATATGAAATTTTCTCTACATTTGTCTCTTGTGCACTTGCTTATGGATATCTCTTGTGAATGGTTGATGGAAGAGTGAGATGCTAGCCTTGGAGGAATGCTTTTTAGATTTTATGGTGGATTATCTTAGCACATTTCTTGATTTTCGTATGGTCTTTTACTCTTATGCTATCATTTTTTCAAGTCAAGGATTGTTGTGATAGGAACTAAGTTGGAAGTAAGAGTATTTACACCCCCACTCTATTCTCCATCATTTATTGCTTAAACTTCATTGATGTTGCAAGGGTTTGTTTGAGGAAGTAAGAGGATTTACACCCCTCATTATAAAACCCTAACTAGAGATACTTGCCTTGGTAAGTAACATGATTTACACCCGCAATGAAATAGCGTATATAGTTCATTTATTTGACTTCATTAACCCAATAGTAAAGGCACTAATCATCGATTTTTTGCATTGAAGATATAAAATCATTGCCCTGTGAAACATACATTTTCGTCTTTTGAAAGATCTCTTGCTTGAAGTTGGTTTGCTACATTGAGAGGAGTATTCCCCTACTATGGCTTCCCCTCTCTCCCACTACTTTAATTGTTGTTACAAACCCTAACCTATATCCATTAGGGTTGATCTAACCTAGATAGATAACTAATCCTAACTCCTAAACTCGCCCTAGAGTAACTCTTAAATTTTGCTCATTTTCTCTACTAACTAGGGCATATCTTTAGGGATAACTGTTGGAATATTTTGATGTAATAATTTTCTGATATAAGTGACTGAAAGCTACAGCCATAAGGATGCAATTTTATGCATAAAATACATGTTTACAACAACCATCTTCTCTGGCCTCTTAAGTGTAAATTTTCAGCCTATATTCATTGCTAATCTTGATGTTGATTTTATTAACTAGTTTAGATATTTGGATGTTGATTTAGATGCTTGATTTTCTGATATAAATTGTCATCTACTTATGCAAATTAGGGATAGCAAGCTTAACTTGCTGATCGATACAAACATATATCATTGCAAGTTAGATTGTCTTGTATCTTGGGTAGGTATACTAATCTGGAGAAGTACTATACCTTTGGGGAAACAATCACTTGAAAGGCATATCTTCCCATTTCAATCCATTTAGATTTGACGTCTAGGGGATCCATTTACATATATATCCATCGCCATCTCATTCCCCCTAGGGTCACCGAGATCGGCTCCCTAGAGTGACCTAGTCACCCTTGAAGTGCGGGACCTACATCGAGGTGGCATTGGGTGTAGGATTCCAAAGTTGTAGCACTTTATTTTTGGTTGGTTTGGGATTTTCCCAATCTACAACTTGTGCTATAAAATTTGGCACCATTTCCGGGGAATATTTTTAATCTTCTTCGTACCTTAATGACACTTTGGTAAGCTACCCCAAATCCTTTCCCTTAGCTTTCCTGACAACTTCACCTAAGGGAAATTTTGTTTCCATTTTCCTTGATGAGCTCATCTTGAAGCTCACCTGGCGACTCCACCTTCCCATAATCTTTCTTTCCCCAAAAATTTCCCCCCTTGGAGGTTCAGGTCTTCTAAGGTTTACCAAATAAGACCTCCTCTCAAGTATCCCGTTGTTAAAACCCTTTTCCATAATACCCTTCCTCTTGTTCCAATGGATTTCCCTTGGGAAAGGGACCTCTAAAAATCCCTTAACATGGCCAATATCCAAGGTTACCCTAACAAAATGCTAAAAGAAGTCAACAAGTGGTTTCCAAAGTTCCTAGGAAACAATGTGATAATTGTTGAAGATCACATTTATGTCATAGGTCGGGACATTGACAATGCAGGTATTGATCATGAAGATGTGGCCATGAGGGTATTTGCTTCATCATTGATTGAAGAAGCCCTTGATTGGTTTAGAGGACTCCCTGATAATCATATAATGTCCTATGATGTTTTTTCCAACTTGTTCAAGAGAAGATGGTCGAAAAAGGAAGATGGTGGGACACTTGGGACTTAGTTCAATCAAATAAAGAAAAAGGAGAATGAAACAACAAAGGAATTCATTTCTAGATTTGACAGGTTGTACAATCAAATTCCAATAGATTATCTTCCTACAACACCATCATTTCATCTCCTTTACATGAATGATTTTGAAGAGAAGTTATGATACATTCTCAAAGATAAAATCCCACACCATTGGCAGAGGCTAAAGAGTTCAGTATCGACATAGAAGAGAATCTCCTTCATTCAAAAAAAAAACCATTTCATTACCCTTGTCCCAAGACAGAAGCAGGGACAAAGGTTTCCAACAATAGTGTTCCTGACTGGATTGATCTCCTGACTCAGAAGATAGACCAAATGAATACTCAGTTTGTTCAGGTGTAAAATCATCTTATGAACCACATGAATACAGTGGAAAGGAATCAATCTACTCCCAGACCTTAGTTTTCCAGATAGTAGAGATATTCCACTGGTTGGAAATCAAGACCTCAACAAGAGGCAAAGGCCCCAAATACTTTGAAACCAGTTGGGACAATTGATATAGAATATCAGTGTCTCCCATGCCAAGAACCCCATAGGGAAGATGAGTTCCCCCGACGAGACGAAGATTATCCTAATGATATAAACTTCATGATTTTCAATTTTGACGATGAAAAAATTACCCAAGAACAAATCAATGAAGCCAGAAGAATAGGAGAAGGAGAGGGGAGACTTTGAACCTTAAATAAATTGACAAATGATTAGAAGAAGGAATTAAGGAGGAGGGAAATTCTAACCTACATCAGAATAGAAAATGCTTCAGCCCCTCCATCATAGCCTAATACTTCTCTTCCATTTGTAGAAAAGGTGGCTCCACCACCTTCATCATCGGTATGTAAGTGTCTTCCTAAGAAAACTCCTACAAATGATATTATGTTAAATATAGATGTTGCAAGCATGTTTGGAGAACTGAATATGATGGTCTCAGTGATAGAAATGTGTAATATCCCTTCTGTGAAAAGGGAAGTTTTGAAATTATTACAGGTGCCAAACGATAAGGAGGACCCTACCATCATTTTGAACACTTTGTATCGCAATCGGCCAGAGGACAAGAGCCCTCCTTTCTATCTTTCATTAGGAATGAATGTCCTCCATTTGAAAAACTACATGATTGATTCAGGGGCCTCAACAAATATCATGTCATTGAAGGTGATGAAACAACTTGGTTTGAAAACAACCTGACCATATGGCAATATGTGTGGTATTTATTCATGAAGAGCTGAGGTCTTGGGGATGTGTGAAGACGTTGAGGTATTTTTGATAGTTTTTCCACATATAAGCATCCTCATGGACATATTGGTGATAGATGTTCTGGATGCCTTGGGGATTCTCTTGTCGAGAACCTGATCCTCATCCCTTGAAGGTTTCCTTTTCATGAACCTTACACATGCATATATTCCCATGGGTGATGGCATGTATTAGATATTACATAACATGGAAAAGAAAGATACACGTGTGATGGATCTTAGGGGCCCTAATTATGTCAATGAACACTACTATGATATGCCTTCACGAGTTATTGAGTATGATCCATCCAAGTTACCCTTCATGCAAGAAGATTCCATAAAGATGTTTCTCCAATGGATAGATAAGAAGAAGACTGAAAAATACCATGGCAAAGAGCTAGGGTCTATTCATATTATGAAAGAAGAATATGAGAAACATGAAGAAATCGTCAAAGAGATAGTCCACACAAAGATTCCATACGATGAGAATACACCTTTCATCGATTTCAATGAAGGAAGTCATGTTCTCATGTGGCAAAAAAGAAAGGGCAAGCCAAGATATGACCAAAAAGACAACAATTCATGGCTTCTCCCTTACATCATCAGGAAGAAGTGTGACAAAGAAAGGTATTAACTGATAGCTTTAGAAGGGAGGAAGATGCCACTACTAGTAGATGGATCTCTTCTCCAACCTCACATACAGGTCAAATGAATTCTTCAGGGCCCATGCCCCGAGTAAATAGGGAAGTCATTTTGATTCCCTTAATTTGCATCTTGATTTCTTATATTAGTTTAGATGCGTTTCATTTTCATTTTTCTCTACTTGCATATTGATTTCATTCTTAGCTTAGAAATTTTTGAAAAAATGTCAAAATTTTCTTTTTCTAGCTTAGATGGTTTTGATCATGATCATATGAGAACAAGGATGAGTAGGTCATCCTGCACTTGATGGTTTGATGTTTCCATGCAGAAACATGTCTACCAGGAGATGTTGCGGTTCTCATGCACTCTACGACGAAAACAAGTCCCTAGGTAGGAGCAGATGTTGTCCCCATTTTGTGGATAACTAAGGAGATTATGTCTCAAGGCCTTCAGGTTGCAGATATGGAGTATCGCGAAGACAACATGGACATCAATACCCTTTTTCACAGTTGGAAACCCCTCTCCCCACCACAGATGGTCACATATTTCTAGATGGCATCCACCACATCACTTGGCTTCTAGAAGGCAGTGGCCTTGCTCCATGAAGTACAAGTCAGTATGATGGTGAGCATCATTTCAATATTTAATCTAGTTGAGTATGTTGTACCTTAGATTTCTCTAGATTTCATGATATATGCTTGGACATTATGCCTTTTTCCCCGCTTCACCTTAGTGGTTTAAATTGTTCCCTAGTAAGTGGTTTTCATTGGGGATGGGTTTGCTACTAGGAACTCCCTTAAAGATCAATCATACCATTCCCGACCTTACTTACCACAAACCTTGAGATTCGCCCTCCTGGATTCTCCAACTAAGCAGGGTTTAGTTGGCACCTCAAGTTCAACCGCTGCGAGCATGAGCGAGGACGAGCTTACGAAAATAGAAAAAAAGAGCCAAGATTAGGTTTGTAGATTACTCACATACA
>SNQJ01S0003711.1:299793-312625 GCA_010110895.2 Picea sitchensis | reverse complement strand
TTATTTATGTCGTCTTTAGGCCATTAGTTGTAATTATACCTCCTAGTCTCCTATATATACCAAGGAGACATTTTCATTTTGAATCATCTTGTACTTGAACATTTAAGTGGGGTAAAAGGAGGTTGCCCCCCTCGAAGAGGCTTTTTATCTAAAATTATCTCTTTTTCAAGGTGTTGAGTACTTTTCCTGAGGTTTTTCTATGCTATATTGATGTTTGGTTCTTAACAACGATCCATTCATATTCCCTCACTCACTTCCATGCACCCACTTACCCATTCAATGATCCATCCTCATCCGCGTATTGGATTGGGAAAGGAAACCGAACTACTGAAGAATTAGCCACAGTGTGGTGGGATGTAGTGGTCGCTGGTGTGATCGAGCCATGACTTGAGGCCTGCATGTCTAAGATGAGTTGGCATGTGTCCAACATTTCTCACAGCCGTGAATCCTAACAGTTCTAGCATTGAGATTTTGGACCAGTTGCGTTGGAGCCCGAATAAGGAGAAGGAATGTCCGAGGGACTGCGTGGCAGAGAAGGGTGGAGGTTCATTCTCTCGGGTGGTGCAAGTTGGGTAGAAGAGAGTTGGGTACTTGGATTGTTGTGAGAGTTGGGAAGCGCATGAGAGCTTAGGTGATGACTAGTTTGGGAAGCCAAGTAACACTTTGGAGCCATCCTTGTGGATTCATAGCCCTGGCTCGGGGGTGACACTGTTGTTGAGATTTGGAGTAGTGATGTCTATGGTTAGGTGGAATGTCCTTGGTCTGCAGCCAGTTGGTGTCATATTTCATAAAGATAAGTGCTCTCTATTATGTTATCATTTACATGTATATGAATGTATTTCCATTGTGTATTTGAATTATCATTTGACTAAATCTTATATTATGTATGCTTGTTGGATATTGTTGTGCATGTCACTAAATCTTGTATCTTATGCATTCTTATTAATTAAAGAATGTATCAGTAAGAGTACGAAGTCCAAGGGTGGGCTTGAAGGTAGCGTACCCCGACCAATGGGTGGCTAGGTATGTTACAGTTTGGTATCAAAGCTTCTGGTTGAAACATCGAGCCGGTATGGTCCAGGTTTGTTGGTCAGAGTCTCGTGATTACAGTCAAACTCTGATCGTGGAGTTGAAAATCTTAGGAGGAATGGCATTACATAATCCACGCAGGAGATAGAACGTCAGAGACCCATTGTAAGGGGTTCGAAGGGTCGTGACCGCCCCCCTTTGA
This sequence comes from Picea sitchensis, assembly GCA_010110895.2. Lineage (NCBI taxonomy): Eukaryota > Viridiplantae > Streptophyta > Pinopsida > Pinales > Pinaceae > Picea > Picea sitchensis. The sequence goes on along the minus strand of SNQJ01S0003711.1, from coordinate 311,394 downwards.
ATTCAGAATCGATTGCCACTGTAGGATCAGGAGAGATCCAGGATCATTGGATCAGAGGACAGGTGAACAAGGGTCATCCGATGAAAAGGAAGCAAGGGATAAGTTCACAACCGTCAGATCCCATTAGAGAGTGAGATCAATGGACAACTGGCATTGCGGGGAACCAAGTTGAACAGGAGATAATCCCTCAAGGCGGTCCCGCAATCAAGACCACGGTTTCACCAAGGGGTTACGTGTCAACATCAGGAGAATTACGGGGAGAAAAGTGGGTTACTCCAAACCACTAATGCATGCCCCCACAAATTGAAAGGCAGTAAGTGATGTGACATGTTAGGGATCAAACATTGAAACTTCATATAGCCGAAGTAGTTTGGGGTCATCCATCGTCGAGGAGAGACAGGTGGCACAAGATCCACAACACCAGAAGTTTTTGGATGAGGAGGAGGTGAAATAGCCGAAGTAGATCCTAACCATCAATCACCAAGAGATACATGTCAGCAGATTTGTAACTCCGGAGAAATCTGTTTGAGAGGTTTTTGGTTGAGATTTGAAACTCCTGAAGCCCGAAGAGTTGGAGAGATGAAGTAAATATCAAGTGTCGGAACAATCAAGGTGAATCTAGGCCGTCTGATCCAGAAGAGACATGGTGCAGATCTGTGGACTCCGAGTGAAGGCTCGAACTAATCCTTTGTCGTGTGATCCAGGAGGACACGCAACAAAAATCCACGCACTTTAGGGGGAAGTAAAGGTTGAAATTTGAGATTTTCAAAATCTGAAGACCCAAAGAAATCGTAGTTGTTGATCCATGGGAGACACGTGTCAGTAGATTGCGAGCTTCAGATAAAAAAAAATCATCAAAAGTTGAGGTTTGAGTCTTCCGAAGTCTGAAGGCCCGAAGGAATGATAGTTGTTGATCCTTGCAGTAGTAACTTTCGAAGTCCCGAAGTCCAAGGTTAATATGGGTCGTCCCAGTTCGATCGGTTCGGGAAATCAGATTTCAGGAGAATTGCAAGTGTCCTCGTGTGGAAAATCCTAAAGTCCCAAAGCCCGAAGATCTGAAGTGATGGGGCACAATGATGTCACCTGGGGGTGATGTGGATCCTAAAATTCCCGAAGTGACATGGATTGTAGATGTCACCTAGGATGACATGGACACATGGGATGTGTGCCACGTGTCAATTCATTTTGAGCATTTGGACTATTTAAAAGTCAGTTAGAATGTGAAACGTGTCACCCACCTGATTGGGCCATGCATCCCCTTCCAGTATTTCACCACGTGGCGACAGATCGTACAGTCTGGAGACTAGGCACTCCAGAGGGGAAAGATGTGACAGGTTGCATTGGGTCAAAAACTCCTGAAGGCCCGAAGGCCGGAGTACATATCGACCATTGATTTTGGAAGACAAACGTTGAAGGATCGTTGACTTCGGGTGAAAGCACTCCCAGAGAAAGTGCAGGAGGAAAGTTTGAAACTTTTGAAGCCTGAAGTGCTGAATCGATTCACAACCGCTGATCTATGGGAGGACACCTGTCGACAGATCATGAAATTTCGGTAAAAGCATTCCGGGAGGAGGCAAGCAAGGAAAGTTGAGACTCTCGAAGCACGGAGTCTCGAAGTGGATCTCGATTGTTGATTGTGAAAGAGGACGAGGACCGTTGATCCATTCATGGCTGAAAGTTATAAAGTATCGAAGCTCTAGACAATCACTTTCTTCAGCTAAGTGCAAGGTCATAGTCGTGGTAATATGTAGATTGAGATCTGAGGGAAGGAGGGCTAAGGGACAAATTGGTTGGCTTAGAGACAAAAAAGTGCTAAGGAATGATTTAGCCATGGTTTCTATTTATGGTCACCTGGGAAGGTGGTTTGAAGGAAGCGTCTGCGCAGGATGAAATTTTGTGTCAGCAAAGGATAACAAGACACTGTTATTTTTAGAGAATGGGGATATGATCTCCATGAACAAAAAAATGAAAGAGACCTGCATTATGGTCTGGAAATTTTGTATATCATATGCATAATTCTAACAAAATGGTCTCTTGCAAATTTTGCAAAATTAAGGGGCCTAAACACATCAACTCAGGATGCACATTGAGGACATGGAAGAAGGTGAGGGAGCCTCTAGTCATGATAAGGAGGCCAAAGGCCAGAATACCAGAGTTGGCAATGCAGAGACAGAGTCCAATGGACGCAAGGTAAAAGGAGAGCAGGAAACGTTAATAGAAACGATAAGAATCTTGAATATGGAAGTGCAGAGCTACAAAGAAAACAACGAGAGACTGATGAGAGAAAAGTCAGATAAATGCTCGAGTGTTTCAGATCTTAAATCAGTTGCAGAGGAAAATGAATAAGGGTTCAAACTCAAGACAAGACGAAGAAGGAAAGTTCCATGAAAGAAGGGATGATCGTGGAAGAGTTGGTTATTCTAGAAGTGCTAGGAGAGATCATGGACACTACTCACCTCCTTACTCAGAAGGAAAGTTTTATGCATCGGAAGATCCCGCAAGTAGTCCAGAGGTGTCTCCTAATAGACAAAAAAGAAGGAAACAAGAGGTATATAGTTTGCAAGGAGACATGAGGAAGTTGAAGCCACCTTCCTTCGATGGTGAAAGAGAAAGGGAAGATGATGCCAAAGCATGGTTTATTGGACTCTGGAGGTATTTTCAGTTGCATAACTATTCGTCCAACCTGGAAGCCATGATTTCCACCTACCATTTACACGGGAAAGCTATAATGTGGTGGGACAAACTAAAGGAAGTGGAACATGTTAATGAAAGTAGGATCACTTGGAAGAAGTTCAAGAAGTACTTCCAGAAGGATTACCTCTCAGAGCATTTCTATGAAAAGAAAATGCAGGAGTTCTTTGAACTCAGGTTGGGAAGCATGACCATGGAAGAGTACAAGAAGAAGTTCTTGGGATTTTTAAAGTATGTCAGGTTCATTGGTGATGAGAAAGTGAAAATACAAATATTTCTAAGTGGACTGTGAGCCTTTTATAAGGAAAATATCAAGTATGATGAGCCCAAGACCTTGATTGAAGCCATCAGGAAGGATAAATACCTATATGACCAAGTCTAGGGAAGAGAATCTCTGCAGAAATATTGGAAGGACAAGAAAAATGTGAATTCTGATTAGAGGAGGAAAGTATTCAAACCTCCCTTCAATAGGAATGAGCCTAATAGGAATCATCAAGATCAGTATTCTAAGAGCGATTTCAAGAAAAAATATTCCTTAGGAAAAAGGGGAAGACCACCAATCCAATGCTAGGGATGCAAGGAAGATCACTTGTACAAGGATTTCCCACACAGGAAGGACAGAGTGAAGAATGTGGACAACATCCAAGAGGATACAACAATCGAAGATATGGGAAGAATCTATGTATCTTTATATGATCGACAAGAAGAGTACCAGTCCAATATGATCGAGGTGGAAGGTAAGATCATAAATCAACCTGTTGCTATTTTGATTGATTCAGGAGAAATCCATTGCTACATTGATCCTAATATGGTGGATAGGTTACATTTGGAGAAAATTAAACTTGGAAAAGCAAGTTTGGTTCAGTTAGCCATTGGAACCAAAAGAAGAATCCATGACATGGTCAGAAGTTGTTCCATAAGTCTTAATGGCGTGAATACTAGAATTGATATAAATATCATACCATTGGGGTCTTATGATATTCTGATTGGAATGGATTGGTTGGAAAATCATCATGTTGTCCTAGATTTTCATAACAAGACATTTACATGTCTTGGTGGAAATGGAAAACAGTGCACTGTGAAAGGAGTTCCAAGACCCATCTCTATAAGGGATATTTCAGCCTTACAGCTAAAAACATGTTTTAGGAAATGATGTCAATTATATGCAGCTCATGTGAGAGAGACAGATAATACAAAGGGACCAAGCCTCGAATATTTCTTGGTACTGTAGGAATTTGAAGATGTATTCCAAGAAATACCTGGATTGCCACCAAGAAGGGAGATAGATTTATCAATTGATTTTGTGTCGGGAGGTGCCCCGGTGTCAAAAACACCTTACAGAATGAGCATACTAGAGTTAAAAGAATTACAAATACAGTTGGAGGAATTTTTGAAGAAAGGGTACATACATCCAAGTGTTTCACCTTGGGGAGGACCAGTATTTTTTGTCAAAAAGAAAGATGGATCCTTAAGGCTATGTATTGACTTTCGACAACTGAACAAGTACACTATAAAGAACAAGTATCCTCTACCCCGAATTGATGACCTCTTTTATTAGCTAAGAGGATCAAATATATTCTCAAAGATTGACCTGATGGCAGGATACCATCAGGTAAGAATCAAGGAAGAAGACATTCATAAGAGAACCTTGAGGACTAGGTATGGGCATTATGAATTTGTAGTGGTGCCATTTGGACTGACCAATGCACCAACTGTCTTCATGTGCTTAATGAATGGAATATTTAGAAATTATTTGGATAAATTTTTCATAGTGTTCATGGATGACATACTTATCTATTCTAAGTCTGAAGAGGCAAATGAACATCACTTAAGACTGGTATTGCAAGTACTGAAATAACATTACTTGTCTGCCAAGTTGAGTAAGTGTTCTTTTCATCAAAATCAGATCCATTACTTGGGACACATTATTTCAAACTAGGGAATAGCAGTAGATCCAAAGAATATCGAAGACATTAGAGGATGGCCAACACCCAGAAATGTGTCAGACGTTTGATCTTTTATGGGATTAGTTGGCTACTACAGAAGGTTCATAGTAGGATTCTCTAAGATTGCTCATCCCATCACTTCTTTGCAAAAGAAGGGAACTAAATTTGAATGGACACTCAAGTGTAAAAAGAATTTTAATCTGTTGAAGGAATTACTTACTAGCGCACCTGTGTTAAATATTGCTGACCCAAAGGAAAAAATTTTGGTATGTACAAACGCATGTAAGAAATGACTTGGGGGAGTCCTCACGCAAAATGGACATGTCATTGGATATGAGTCTAGAAAGATTAAGGAACATGATAGGAACTATGCCACCCACTACTTGGAACTTGTTTCCATTGTTCACGCCTTGAGGATGTGGAGGAATTATCTCATGGGGAAGAAATTCAAATTAAGGACAGACCACATTGGCCTGAAGTATCGTTTTGAACAACTGACCTTGAATTCTATACAAACAAGATGGCTGGAATTTCTAAGTGAACATGACTTCAATATAAATCATATCAAGGGAAAGGAGAATAAAGTTGTCAATTCACTTTGGTAGAAGAGTGCATATCATGCATGCTACTGATGTTAGTATGCATCAGTCAGACTTGAAGAATAGAATTTTAGATGGTCTTTTTACAGACCAGCATGACCTACAAGTAAAGGATAAATTACAACAAGGAGATGTACAACATAAAATAAAGGAGTATGAGCTAAAGGAAGATGGATTACTCATGCATAAAAATAGAATCTATGTTCCTAGTTCTGGAGAATTGAGGAATTTGGTACTAAAGGAAATGCATGATGTTCCTTATGTTGGACAACCCGATTACCAAAAACCAATTGCAGAAGTAAGAAGACAATTATTTTCGCTAGGAATGAAGAAGGATGTTTCCGATTACATCAATCGATGTATGGAATGTCAGAAGGTGAAGGTTGAGCATAGGCACCCAACGGGTTTGTTGCATCCATTGCCAATCCCAGAAAAGAAATGGGAAGTGATCACCATGGATTTCATCATGGGATTACCCAGAACGAATAAGAAACATGATTCAATTATGGTGGTGGTTGAAAAATTAGCAAAGGATGCTCATTTTGTGCCAGTGAAGACAATGCATACATCGACTAATATTGCAGAAATTTTCATGAAGGAAATTGCTAGGTTGCATGGGATACCTAGTACAATCGTCTCGGACAGAGAATGAAGTTTACCTACAATTTCTGGAGGGGGTTGTTCAAAGGATTTGTCACAAATCTAAACTTTAGCATGACATATCAACCCCAGACAGATGGGCAAATAGAGAGAGACAATCGAATAATTGAAGACATGTTGAGAATGTATGTGATGGATAAGATATCTAAGTGGGAAGATTACTTACACTTGGTTGAGTTTGCATATAATAATGGGTATCAATCTTGATTGAGAATGAGCCCATTTGAAGCCTTGTACGGTAGGAAATGTGATACTCCAGTAAGTTGGGACAACCCAGCAGATAGAGTGGTACTTGGGTCATATTTTCTCAAGGACATGGAAGACCAAGTGGTCAAGATCAAGAAAAATTTAAAGGCATCTCAGGATAGAAAGAAAGTTTATGCAGATAAGAACAGGTCAGCTAGAGAATTTAAAGTAGGGGAGCATGTACTTTTGAAAGTGAAGCCCAAGAAAATCTCTTTGAAATTGAGTAGTTGTACAAAGTTGGAAGCCATATTATGTGGTCCATTTGAAATATTGGACAGAATAGGGCCAGTTGCATACATGCTTGCATTGCCTGCTTCCATGAATGTGCATAATGTATTTCATGTCTCTTTACTAAATAAACATGTACATGATCCTAACCATGTTATTGATTGGCATCTGATTCATGTAGAGAGAGAGGGAGATTTCCAGCTTCAGCCAGTGCGGGTATTGGACAGAAAAGTCAAAATTATCCGGAATCAAGTTATAGAGCTGGTAAAAGTTCAGTGGACATGTTACAGTCCTGAAGATGCTACCTAGGAGCATGAAGATCCCATGTGGGTAGAGTACCCGTAGCGTTTTGAATAAATTTGAGATTTTGATATCTATTTTCTATATGCACTGAGGACAGTGTCAAAATAAGGGGGACGAGATGTAACACCCCAGGTTTTGAACCCCCATTTTAAGTAATGTATTGTTACAATGTTGAGAGGCCAAGGTGCCCAAAACAATTATTAAAAGGCCAGTGTGCCAAAGACATGTAATGTTTTTATCATTATTAATAATAAACACACCGTTGGCTGCTAGATGGACAAGGACTAGAGTTATAGGGGGATATGATTCCACAAGAGAGGGGGCTTGAGGGGATAAGTTTTTATTCCTATTTTAATTACCCATTTTTGTCTAAGGGAGGGGATCGGTTACGTGAGATTCTTGGGGAAGGCTGGGAAGTTCTTGATTTCCCCCGAAGTTACTTAAACCCACCTCGGATCTGATGGGGGGGTTGGAATGATGGATTGTTCACTAATTTCATGTAAGGTCCATTCATTTTCCCTCACAAACTTCCATGCACCCATTTACCCATTCATTGATCCATCCTCATCCGTGTCTTGGCTTGGGAAAGGGAACGGAACTGCTGAAGAATTAGCCACAGTGTGGTGGGATGTAGTGGTCGTTGGTGTGGTCCAGCCGTGACTTGAGCCCTACATGTCTAAGATGCATTGGTCTATGTCCAACGTTGCTCACAACTGTGAATCATAAGAGTTCCATCATTGAGATTCTATACCAGTTGCGTTGGATCCCGAATAAGGAGAAGGACTACCTGAGGGACTGCGTGGCATAGAAGGGTGGAGGTTCGTTCTCTCAAGTGGTGCAATCTGGGTAGAAGAGAGATGGGTACTTGGATTGTTGTGATATTTGGGAAGCCTGTGAGAGCTTGGGTGTTGACTAGTTTGGGAATCCAAGTAACACTCTGGAACCATCCTTGTGGATTCATAGCCCTGGCTCAGGGGTGACACTGTTGTTGATATTTGGAATAGTTTTTTCTATGGTTGGGTGGAATGTCCTTGGTCTGCAGCCAGTTGGTGTCATATTTCATAAAGATAAGTTCTCTCTGTTTTGGTATCATTTACATGTATATGAATGTATTTCCGTTGTGTATTTAATTATCATTTGAATAAATATTAGATTATGCATGATTGCTGGATATTATTGTGCATGTCGCTAAATCTTGTATCTTATGCGTTCTTATTAATTAAAGAAGGTATCAGTAAGAGTATGAACTCCAAGGGTGGGCTTGAAGGTAGCATACCCTGGCCTGTGGGTGGCTGGGTATGTTATAGGGATGTTAGGGTGTATTGACCCAAGAAGGGGTTGTCCCTCATTCTATCGGAATAAGAGGATGAAGGCCTAGAGGTATTCATGTTGGGTAAAAGATAAAAGCCTTTTATGAACATTCTAGATGCTTCGCCCAAGGATCACCCAAGAAAGAAGTGAAACACTTATCTTTGAGTAAAGGGGACCCACAATATAATAAACAATTCTTAAAAGGTTAATTGAAGGATAGGAGGTCTCATCGTGAGCTAACCTATCAAGTCCATAAATATCTAGTGCTATGACACTACCATCATCTAGTCACCAAACCAGGGTACTGGATCTCGGTTGAATGGATGAGATATAGGGGTCTCATCACCACCCAGCCTTCTCATTTCCACTAGCTGTTTGTGGTTGAAATTACCATTATTTGGTCACCACTCCAAGGAAGTGACCTTCAACATCTCCTTAAAATATGAAAGAATGAAAAAATGGAAAATTAATGAGCTTGGAAAATGTTCATTGCGGACAAAGGTACCACACACCATCTACAAAAGCACCCATGAATGAGACACTACGATCCCTTCTATGTCGTGAGTCCTATGACTAATGAGTATTGACCCCAACCACTTCATCTACTTTACATGTCTTAGAGGGGGATCTCTTGGAAACTCTTATTTACCTAGGGAAAAATATAACCAATAGGCGACTTTGTCAACCCTCCCATATTCAATCTTGACAAGTCACATAGCGTCCTTGAGAAATTAATTATTTGATATAGTGATATTTGATGCACATGATTAGGTGGATAATTTATTGATCGGATTCACTTATCATGATGTTATGACTTGAGATCCTTGGAGAGATTGCTCATTTGTCTTTGCAGTACCTAGTTGGTGGACACTTTTGGGAGAAAAAGCCTAGCATGGGCTTCCATCAGGCTGCAATCCCATAGGTTGGATGTCAAGGGTCCACATGCCAGATCACTGAGATGGAATATTGAAATCCTAGAGGACAACTGGATGGACCTAACCCATGCTTCACTTGCCAAACGCTTTTCCTAGGAGAGGGAAAAAGTCACCTCCTAGGGCATGACGTCACTTTTGGGGGCTAGGGTTTGGTGGTGATGTAGCCACTCATTGACACATGGACATTTTGAGGAGAAGAAGGTCTTCACCATGAGAAGATTGTATAGATGCTTGACATGTGGCCTTTGGAGGCCTACCTATGCTTCTCCAACACCAACGACTTCTTCTAAGTGGAAAAACTTCCCCTAAAGGGTAGACGTCCATGTAAAGCTAGGGTTTTGTTTGTGCTGAAGTGAAACTTTAAATCAATTGTTTAATATTACTTTATTAATGGGGGCAGGATTAGGGTTGTTGACCCCTAGTCTTGTGATTTACCCCTTATTTTATGGACAAGTCACCTTAGTGACATTTTGTATAAATAAGAGATCATAATATTTCATCTAGACATAACTCTCCCTCTTGTGAGAGGACTTGGATTTGAAATTTTCTCTACATTTGTCTCTTGTGCACTTGTTTATGGTTATATCTTGTGAATGTTTGATGGAGGAGTGAGGAACTAGTCTTGGAGGAATGCTTTTTATCTTTTATTGTGGATTATCTTAGCATATTTCTTGATTTTGGTATGGTATTTTACTCTTATGCTATCATTTTTTCAAGTCAAGGATTTTTGTACTAGGAACTAAGTGAGAAGTAAGAGTATTTACACCCGCACTATAGTCTCCATCATTTATTGCTTAAAATGCATTTATGTTGCAACAATTTGTTTGAGGAAGTAAGAGGTTTTACACCCCTCACTCTCAAACGATAACTAGAGATACTTTCCTTGGGAGGTAAGAGGATTTAAACCCACAACGAAGTAGCAACTAAGTAAGAGGATTTAAACCCGCAAGAAAGTAGGATTTAAACCTGCAAGGAAGGACCAAGAGATTATGGTCAGACTGTTATTGAAGTTATAAATATTGAACAATTTTATTTTTTATAAGTTTTATGATGTAAATTTGTGCATGTATATCAGCATAGTGTAGTGCGATGAGGATGGTGCACAATTGTAGGGGAGGGGGAATTTAATGCCCCTACTATGATCCCCAATTATATAATTAATGCTTCATGTAGATATAATGTATGGTTGTGGCCAAGAAATATATATGTAAATAGTATTTCTGAATTTTAATAAATAAAATGTGATACTATCTCTTGGGGGGCATGGATAGAGATATGGGCATTGAGTTATCCATAAGAAGAGAGGGGTTTAGAAAGGTGGTTTTAGCCATGCATTTAATTCCTCATTTCTTTTCCTATTTTTAATGTTTTGAGTGAGCCTTCTAATTTTTCCCTTAAGTGTGGAAGAGTCCAATCATTGAATACTTGAAAGAGTGTGAGTGTAAAAATTCACATCCCATAGTTATTGAGAGTTGAACTGAAGTACAATCATCTTGGGGATGAGTGGAAGTCAACCAAATAGGAAAAATTCATATCGGTAGGGACACTAGCTTTAGACAATCTCATTTTTGTATGAGAAGGAAGAGATCATTCAAGTTGGGAGCAACAATGGAGGGAAAAGTTTGGATCGTTTTGGAGCTATGAGACAAAACAAGCAAGTTCTTAGTATTGCAGAAGAGGCAATTTTTTAGGATTATACAAGACCGAGGTTGCCAGGCCTCAAGAGTGAGCTCCTATGTGGGAGTTGCACTAGACCAACAAGATTGTTGTTTCTTTTTGTCTTGGCATTTTTTCTAGTAGTGAGTTCCTTTGAGTTTCTCGATAATGAGATTCTCGATTGTTTATGATAGAGATACCTTGATAAGAAAATGGAACGTTCGATGGATTGAGAGAAGTGAAGGGGTACATTCCTTGGGTTGAGAAGGTAAAGAGGAAGAGATCTGTGGAAAATTTAGTTGTAGGCAAATGCTAGTGGTTTGTGCAATTTTCAGAGCTGTGAGTCGATAGTGACAGACACCCTCTTTTGTGGATTTCTAGCCTAAGCTCATGGGTGACCTACTATTGATATCTAGAAAAACAAATCTATGCTTGGGTGGAATGTTCATCCCAAGCAAATGGTTGCACCACTGATTTAAAAGATAAGTGTTTTAGTTGTTTTAGTTATTTTATGAGTTTAAGTGTTGTGCATTTACTCTGTGCATGAGAATGATTTATACACTATTGTAATGAGTTGTTATCTTCATTCATGTATTATTTCATCATGCTGTAGATGCATTTAGACATTGATTAAATCTATATATCATTAGTTGGTAAACAAGTACTCATTTGAGATTTTTTTCATCAAAATTATTATTCATTGAGTAATGTTTATTTTACATTTCTAACAACTAACACCGATCAATAATACAAATTTGTTTATATAATATATATTGTCATTAAACATTTTTTTGTTATTATTGATATTTACTAACATTATATTAATTGGCATTGATATCTTATGATATATTCAATATAATATTTCAAATTAAGATGAATGTTTTTACATAGATGTTTAAGATTTCTAACTTAAATTACCATTGAATACATTTATTGTTAAATAATTTAAAATTGTGATATTTTTAGACTTGATATGTTTAGTTTTGTTTACCAAATATGATATTTCAATTTAAAAAAAAAAAAAAA
>SNQJ01S0003711.1:287141-299743 GCA_010110895.2 Picea sitchensis | reverse complement strand
ATTTTTAGACTTGATATGTTTAGTTTTTTTTACCAAATATGATATTTCAATTTAAAAAAAAATAAAAATTGTGAGGAAAAAATAGACCCAGATTGTACTTGTCTAGTGTGATCAATCTTGTTTTGTTTTCAATGGTTGGTTGGCTGTAGACCCTAATTGTACTTGTAATACACCCCTGTACTTGGTGTTGATTTGAGAGTCAACCTGCTTATCAATTGTTAGTTTTAAAACAGTAAATAGGTATATTGAGTTTAGTATAAGTTTAATGTGCAAGTTTTAAAGTAGAACAATGCTGACATATTTTTAAGAAAAAATAAATTAATTAATGATTCATATGCATGGTATACAGGGACATGGATTTAAGTTGACCATTCACATACACATGGTATACAGAGATAGGAATTTAACTTGACCATTCACATTACAATATATGCAGTTATCAAAATCTTAATCTTTGATTAATTTAGAGATATGCTAAAAATATAAAAAAACATTAAAACAACCAAAACCACTAATTATAATCTCTACATTACTGAAACAACAAAAAATATATATAATATATACCCAACACTAAATAGATAATAATAAATCATGTTGCATGGATATTGCATTCTATGGATTATTGGTAGTCTAATAATAATTGTATGTGATCATCGGCTCTTCCCTTTCGCTTCCTAATCATATCAAACAACTATCTCTCCGAAAACATATCTCATTCTCCAAATCTAAGAAACCGCTGAGTGTAACTATAAATACCTTGTAACTACCTGATCTGTAAGAAAAATGCTCCATGGAGGTAAGTAAGATGAAGGGTGACTACGCTCTGAAGCGCTAAATGTTGTCACGAGCATATTGTGATATACGAACATAGGAAAATTCTTTCGTTGAAGGAATCATCAGTTGCTGCTAATCACCGCCAGAGTTCCGATACTAGGTAGATGGTCGCATTAGTTTAACTGCAAAATTTAGGTTTCTTGTAGAACATAGAACAATCTAACTTTGGATTTCTTGAGAGAGATTAAGAGGGATAGATTAAGTTTTCAATATTTAATTCTGGGTAACAATTGAATTAAATGCATCGCTTTCTTTTTTTCGGGAATCTTCCTTCTTCCATTTTGGATTACGTATGTTTGGGAGTGGTAGCATCTCTCCCTATAATTAGTAACTTGCTATTTTTTTTATCTTGGTACGAATTTCAGCTTGTGGGTCGTTGTATTTTTGGAGTTACACTCCGTGGAAAATAGGGTTTGTGGCCAATCCTGAAACTAGTCTAAAACAGGTGTTTCGGGTAAAAAATTCATAACTTATTCATAACAGATCAAAATTTAGTAATACCAAATGTGTTGGTTAGAGTACAGTCTGTAGTATTCTGTGTACAATTTTCATATTCATACAACAAGTATTTCGTATAGGGCATGCTCTACAATTTCGCTCTCTAGAATAAACCAGAATTCAACAAGGTATGTCATTTTTGCTATAAATTCTTTTCTGAGAGGTACCAAGTAGTGACACCTTGATGAATTGCATTAAACACACTAAATAACATTGTGTACTATTTTCATATCTTTATTCATTACAAGTACATAGTTATGATTATTTAAAGTTAGGGTTGTTGACTAATCCAAAACTAGTCATGTGAGACTAAAGTAAAGTTTGATGAAAAATATAGTCTCTTGTTATTAAAGTTAATTAAGGTTTACAGGTATGTGATCATATACACCAGGTCTACTATAGAGTTACAAATCATATTTGTATGAATAAATTGATGAGGGATTTTGGTTGAGGTTGAGGTACAGGTTGGTGCATGGTTGATGCACTTACTTATGGTACAAGTTGATTACAAGTTTAGGTATAGGTTGATGCATCGTTGATGAATGGTTCAAGTTATTGGTACAGGTTGTTTGGTGCAGGTTGAATGGTGTATGTTTACAACAATATATCTCATAGTGATAGTGTGACAATGGTTCCATCATTCTACTTATACGTCAGGGCAGCTAGACGGGGAAAGGATAGGTGGTTGTATCCACCTTCCGGTAGCAAGAGAATAGGGGGTTGTATCCTCCTTATGGTTGTAGAGAGAGAATTTGGGATTTGGAGCTTACCTCGGGTTGTAACCTGAGAAACTAGGGGGTTGGAGTCTCCTTCTAGTTGTATGTGGAAAACAAAGGAAGTTGGTGCTTCCAATGAATGTAATTCTTCAATACATATAATAAAAATCATTATGTGGTTTTCTCCTTCTTTGGGTTTCCAGGTAAAAACACTGGTGTATTGTGTATATGTATGATTGTTCATTTGTTCATTGTTTATTTACTCTGAAAATATTGGATGATAATGCTACATTTATATAACACTTGCATTATATGGAAAAAAAAGGATTAGATTTCTTTATTTTTTATTCACCCCCCTTCTAAGTAATCCAACAATTGGTATTATAGTAGGTTCTTCATAAATCATTTTAACCACTAAAAGGTAGATCATGGAGACAAACAACATGTATAAAAATGGAATACCACAGTTTGATGGACAAAATTATGAATTTTGGAGCATAAGGATGAAGACATATATACATGCACATGGATTCAAAATTTGCCAATCAATTGTAGATGGATACATAACACTAGCAGTTTCGTCGACAAATGACAAAGTAGTTATAGAAAATTTTGGTGCATAAGCTTTTCTTGAAAACATAGACTCTGAAGAAGAATATGAAGAGGCTGAAGAAGAATATGAAGAGGTAGAAGTTGACTACCGAGAAGAATTGTTGTGTGACATAGAAGTTATCAGAAGAGAAAAGAAGAAAAACAAGAAACTACAAGCAAAACTAGACAAGAAATAAGGCACTCGAGAACTAGAACAAAACATCACAAAATTGAAGGTTCAAATTGAAGAAGATAAAATAATTGAACAAGCACTCAAATAACAACTAGATGTAATAGACATGATTATTGGAAATTTGGAAGCAGAAATTGTCACATTAAGAAAAGATATTCAAAAGAAAAATATGCAGAACAACTCAAAAGTTTTGAATGAAATTATCAGCAATCAAAAACCTCATCATGACAAGTCCGGACTTGGATACAATAAGACAGAAAATGGATCAAGATCCAAAACAACAGAACAAGAAACATATCCAAAAATCTATGCAGAAACAATCAAAGGGGATAGGAAGGTATATAAAGAAAATTACAGGAACACTCCTCCACTGATAAGATTCAGATTTCAGAATCAACGGCTAACATAAACAAATTGGCCTCAGGAAGAAGAAGGATTCATAAGAGTACCTCCTTTCATAAGATATTCAACTCCCATGTATCAAACTATATTTTTTGGTTTATGTTATGCATGTAATAATTTTGGACATAAAGCTGTGAATTGCAGAGCTAACAACAGGAACATAAAATCTTTGAAAGTCATACACAAAAGGTTTATCCAAGAAGGCCTAGTGAAACACAGAGAATAAGTTACAACAGATTTGAATCTTTGATCATTGAAATGGAATGACACAAATGTAACAACTTTGGACACATGGCCAAATACTGCAGAATGACAATCCCTCCCTGAGAATCACATCAAAACAACAACAGTCACAGATAAGAACCTCATAAAAGGACATGGATAAGAAAGCAGAATCAATATAGCAATGAAGTATTCACATCGCTCTACAAGATAAAAAGAAGAAACATGGTTGGTGTATTGATAGTGGTTTTTCAAAACACGTGACATGCGATAGAGACAGGTTTCTTACATTAAGAAAGGAAAGAGATGGATCATTCTCTTTCGGAAATGATGATTCAGCTAAAATCATTAGAAAAGGCACAATCAAAATTGGAAACAAGAATACCAAGGTAGAAAATGTTCTACTAATAGAAGATATGAAACATAATCTTCTAAGTGTGAGTCAAATGTGTGGCCAAGGTCATAAATTTACTTTCAATTCACAAAAGTGAGAGATAAGAAAAGAAGGTTTAGGAAAATTGATTGCAACAGCTGCGAGAACTTCAAGCAACATATACGTATTAAGTGAAATAGGAAATGAAAAGTGTTTCCTAGGAAAAGAAGATGAAAGTTGGCTATGGCACAGAATAATGGGTCACATACATTTTGATAACCTTTTCAAAGTCAACAAAAGCGAAGAAATTATAGAAATGCCCCAGATCACGAAACCAACCACACTTTATGAAAGAATTGTCAACAAGGAAAGCAAACAAAGACCAGGTTTAAATCAAAATAATATTCAACGAAAAGAACACTAGAAATTGTTCATACTGATCTAGTTGGACCAACTACAAAAAAGGGTTTAAAAGGTGAGAAATACTTTATGTTATTAGTTGATGATTATACAAGAATGACTGCAGTTTTCTTTCTCAAGAATAAGTCAGAAGCTTTTGAAAACTTCAAGGTCTACAACGAAATGGTTGAAAATTAAATGGATTCAAAAATCAAATGCTTGATATATGATAATGGAGGAGAGTTCACTTCAAAGGAATTTATGGACTACTACAACAAGCATGGAATAAAAAGACATTTATTTGTTGCTAGGACACCTCAACGGAATGGAGTTGTTGAGAGAAAGAACAAGACAATACAGGAAATGGCTCAAACAATGCTAATGGATTCCAAATTGATAGATATCTTTTGGACATAGGTAGTTCATACAATAGTTCACATTCAAAACAGAGTAATGTTCAGAAAGAACAATGGAAAAACTCCCTATGAGATATGGAAAAGAAGACCAACAAATGTGAAGCACTTCAGAGTTTTTGGAAGCAAATGCTACATCAAAAGAGAATATGGCAGAATGGGAAAGTTTGACTCTCATGTAGACAAATGAGTACTTGTTGGTTACTCAAGTACAAGGAAAGAATACAAATTTTACAACCTGAGATTGAACAAAGTTGTGGAAAGCATCAATGTAACAATTGATGAAACAGGTAGACAAGAATTAAAGGAAGAAGAAAATGAATCAATGGAACAACATTACGAAGAAGAAGCAGAAGATGAAAAAGAGGTAGAAGGGGAAGATGAAGAGGATCCAACAGAATAAAAAGAGAAAGTTCAACAAGTGCCTCCAAAGACACCTAGCAGAGGAGTACATAAGAATCATCCTTCAGATCATATTATCAAAAACAAAGATGCAGGAGTTGAGACTAGAAGAAGAATTCATTCACCAGAACAAACACACATAGCACTCTCATCTACAATTGAACCAACCTGTTTTGAAGAGGCCAACAAGGATGAATTTTGGAAGAAGGCCATGGATGAAGAATTGGATCAAATAGAGAAAAATAACACTTGAGAATTGGTTCCAAGACCAAACGATAAGAATTTGATCGACATAAAGTGGGTATACATGAATAAATTGAATGAAGATGGACAGGTTACAAGAAACAAAGCTAGATTGGTATGTAAAGGATATGCACAGATTGAAGGAATCGACTTGGAAGAGACATTTTCCCCAGTTACCAGAATGGAATCAATCCGATTGATTTTATCTTATGCATGCTCCAAAAATATTAAAGTGTATCAGATGGACTTAAAATCATCTTTTCTAAATGGGGAAATTGAAGAATAAATCTACATTGAACAACCAGAAGGATTTCAATTGTCAGAGAATGCAGATTATGTGTGTAAATTAAATAAGACCTTGTCTGGTCTAAAACAGACTCCTAGAGCATGGTACTCTAGACTGGATAAATATTTATAGCAGGGAGGGTTCAGAAATGGAAGTGCAGACAACAATGTCTACATCAAGATATGTCAAAGCAACCAAGGAATTTTTATTTCTGAAGCCAAGTATATCAGAGAAATGCTAAAGAGACTCGGAATGGAAGATTGCAAACCAGTTATCACTCCCATGCAAACTAGTTGCAAGTTGAGCAAAGATGATGATTCAAAGTCTATAGATCAAAGGCAATACATATCAATGATTGGTATCCTACTATATGTGAAAACATCATGACCATATGTAATGCATGCAGTTGGACAAGTGGCATGATTTCAAGAAGCACCAAAGGAATCACATGTATTAGCAGTGAAGAGGATTTTCAAATATCTCAAAGGAACAAAAGAGTTTGTATTATGATATCCAAAAGGAAAGGATCTATCACTTATTGCCTACACATATGCAAATTGGGTAGGTTGCATTGATGACCGACGAAGCACCAGTGGAGCAACGTTCTACTTGGGTGAGTGTTTAGTATCATGGCTAAGAAAGAAACAATCATCAATATCTTTATCTACAGTCGAGGAAGAGTATATTGCAGCAACAACATGTTGTACAAAGGTTCTATGGATGAAACAAAATTTGACAGATATATAGGTTGAGTATGATGAGCCCATTCCAATCTATTGTGATAATACAAGTGCCATCAATATCTAAAAGAACCCGGTTATGCAGTCCAAGACGAAGCACATTCCAATAAAGTATCGCTTTCTACGAGAACAAGTTGCAGAAAATAACATCAGAGTTGAATATGTGGGCACAAAAGAACAAGTGGCAGACATATTTATAAAACCTCTTCCATGGGAAGCCTTTGAGTATATTTGCTAGAGACTCAAAGTTATTTCTACTCCAAAATGAATTATTTTGAATGCTTATCTTATATGTCTTAGATGTACATGAGGAAGCACCATAAAGAGAAAATTTCAGGTTGGGAGATCAGACGATTTAGTTAAGGGTAGAAACCCCAAATGGAAAGATACCTTTTCCATTGATGACAAAGGGGGAGAGATTTATCAGATGCAGAGGATAGAGGCATGGTTCCAGGGGGAGCATTTGTCACAGAGATGCAGGCATGGTTCCAGGGGGAGCATGAGTGATATGATTTCAGTATTGCATCAGAGTGTTTCCATCAATTCCAAAGGGGGATATTGTTGACTAGTTGGATTTGTTTTCATTGATGTCAACCCTTGAAGAAAGTCTGGTAGTGAATTTTGGTAGCACAAAGGTTTGGGTAATGGACCTAAGTTTTTTTTATTCATAATGGTATGAGTTTTGATATATTTTTAGGTAAGGCTATTCAAGATGGATAGTAAATGTCATGCCATTTCTGGTGGTATGTGGAACTTCACATAACTCCTCACGGTTTGAGAGTTATGGCCTTACGAAATTGGAGGACCCTCATATGTTGGCTTCAAGCCCCAAAAGGTCAAAGAAATCAAAGTGCTCGCAAAGAAGAAATTATTTAAATAATAAAGTGAAGTGACAAAGTCAAAGAGGATTATTTAAATAACAAAGTGAACTAACAAAGTCAAATATGATTATTTAAATAATAAAATGAAGTGACAAAGTCAAAGATGATTATTTAAATAATAAAGTGAAGTGACAGAGTCAAGGAAGATTATTTAAATAATAAAGTAAATGGATAAATTTCTAATTATGGAAAGTGGTTATAAGAAGGTTAACCCTAAAATGATGAAAATGGGTTAAGTAGTCAGATGGCTATTGGATATATCGACAAGTGGCAAATTGGGCAAAGTTGGACATAGGTGACTATGTGGACAAAGTGGTCTAGAAGATGCTTCTAAGGAAGCTACATGAAAGTATAAATAAGAGGCAAGGTTCTTTCATTTGAATTACACTTGAGCATATTGAATATCTACAGGTGACTGAGGTAACCAAAGTATATCTAAGAGGAATTTCAGAGGGAAGGTGAAGTAAATAAGGCCGAAATTCAAGGGAGGATAAATTCTTTTGACGATGCTTTCTATGGTTATTTACAGTTCATCTCACCATTTTCTCAATAATTTGTTTTCTAGAATGATTCAGACCATGAAATTGGGAGGCCATTGAGGAAACATATCCAATTAGTTGTGATACGAATTTTAGCTTGTGGATCATTGTATTTTTGGAGTTACATTCAGTGGAAAATAGGGTTTGTGGCCAGTCTTGAAACTAGTCTAAAACAAGTGTTTCGGGTAAAAACGTCATAAATTCTTCATAACAGATCCAAATCTAGTAAGACCAAATGTATTGGTTAGAGTACAGTCTGTAGTATTTTTTTTACAATTTTCAGATCCATACAACAAATATTCCATGCGAGGCACTCTCTATAAGTTCTCTCTCTAGAATAAGCCAAAATTCAACAAGGTATGCCATTTTTGCTATAACTCCTTTTCTGAGAGGTTCCAAGTAGTGACACCTGGAGGAATTGCATAAAACACATTGAAGAACATCGTGTACTATTTTCATATCTTTATTCATTACAAGTACATAGTTATGATTATTTCAAGTTAGGGTTGTTGACTAATCCAAAACTAGTCATGTGAAACTAAAGTAAGGCTTGATGAAAATGCTAGTCTCTTGTTGTTAAAGTTAAGGAAGGTTTGAATGTATGTGATCATATACACCAGGTCTATTACAGAGCTACAAATCATATTTGGATGATGAAATTGATGAGGGATTTGTTAGGATATTTAGACACTTTGGAGTTAGTAAGATCTACTTGGTCTATTGTGTCATTAGGTAAAAGTGTGTTTTCTAGTGTGTTTGTTTAGTATGCATTAGTATGCATTTGTAGTTAGGAACTCCGACGGTCACGATATGTTCCCGACATAGAGTGATTTGACGGTTCATACTCTCCTCGATCTTAACGACTATTGATCTGTGGCTTAACAATTGATTGGTCCATGATCTCTATTTAAAGAGCATGGAGGGTCATTTGTTGATGATCGATTGTGAGAAACTCTCTTGTAAAATCTCTATGTAATCTTTTTCTTTGCATTAATAAACAACTCCAAGTGGTCGTGTTGGCTAGGGTTGTGGATGTTTCCCCGTAGGGGTTTTACCACGTGAAAACATCGATGTGTTGATCTTTGATCTGGTTATGTGAGTGGTTACTGAAGTTTTTCATCCTCTGTTGGAATACCTGTGTTGTCGAACATGGTATCAGAGCATGTTTGAAGACCCTCTCCTGTTATAGATCGAGATCGTGAAGCTGAGTTTCCTCATCTCCACTTTCTATCATTTTTGTACATTTCTAGGCAGAGAGGACTACTCCATTGTGTCTGGAGCGCTCATCTCAGACAGGAACACTTTTTGTTTCACTCGAAAAGGTTTCTGTTTGCCCAAGATACGGCCATTACATTGAGATCCTGAGCGAAATGTTTTTCATGTGTGAAAAGAGTTTTTTTTTAGCACGCTCTCCAAGGCCGTCTTCCATAACAACAACAACAACACCCCAAATCCTCCTTCTGAATATTACAATATGGTTTTCTATATCATTTGGTTAAAAGTTTCCTTATTAAGTAAGAGGTCTTGAGTTCAAGTCTCTCTTTTGTTACCTTTTTTGAAAAAGTTCATGCTAAAATTGTAAAGTGTATTTCACTTCAAGTATAAAAGTGAATCACTATAAGTAGCTTTAATATTTTATTTTAGAGTTATTTGTTTTGCATGCAGCTTTTCTGTTATAAAGTAACTTCATTGTAAAATTGATCCCCACTTTTCTTTATAAAAGTGGGTCACTTCATAAAGCAACTTACACTATCACGTGGTCAGTTTGGTTACCGATTGTGCCTTTTGTTAAAAGGGCATAACTCTAACATCGGAAGTCCGTTTTCAGTGTCGTTTTTTTCAAAACTACATAACTTTTCGAGCTCTTTCCATCCAGATCATCAGTTTCAGTTTTTAAATCCAAATTATCTGCATATTTAATATGGATTCTACAAGTACTGTCTTACTTACCAACAACAACTACTTCCAATGGAAATCTCATATGGAAGATTTATTAAGAAGTAAAGGTATGTACCAGATTACCTTGAGAAAGGAAAAAGCACCCATTGATGCTGATAAGAAAGCCAAGTGGGATAATAGGAATGAAAAGTCATGTGGACTAATCAGAATTTCCATCTCTCCTGATTTAAGCTACCACCTTCAAGATATTGATGACCCCAAAGAAGCTTGGAACATGATTGAATCTATGTTTGATAAACTCAATATTATTCGAGCACAATAGTTAGAAAATCAAATACTGACCTTGAGTCCAAATGATTTTTATTGCCTTGGAGACTATCTATCTAGGTTTAAAACACTCAGAAATTTATGTGAATAATGTAAGATAAAGATGGAGGAATAACGTTGCATCTATCTTATTCTTTCTAAGCTAGGTAGTGCATATTCTATGTTTTTATCTACCTTTTATACCATGAGAGAGGATATAGGGAAGAAGCTTATGAAAAACCCACTCTTGAGTCCTTTTGTGCTTCTTTAATTTGAGAGGAGGACAAGCTTGTACAATTTGGAGTGATCAACATTGCAGGTCCCTCCATCAAAGGCTTAGTTTCCCAGCAGAAAGATAAACCCAAGTATCCCAAGAAGCAACATCCTCTCTACAACAACAAACAAGATAAGGGTCCCAAACCTGCTCAGACAGCTTCAGCTCCTACTGGTGATCAAGGAGCAAAATATAAAACTAAGAATACTAACAGACATTGCAACTTTTGTGATAAAGATGGTCATGATGAGTCCAAATGTTTCAAGAAGATGGAAGATTTAGAAGTAGTGATGAAGAAGCACAAAATCAATATTGATTCTACTTCTTCTTCTCATAGACATGCACTTTTTCTTCTGGTTTTTCCTTCAATTCAAATTCTACTACTACTTCTTCTTCTGATGGGTGGCTTATTGATTTAGTATCATTTTATCATATGGCTAAGGATAAAGCCATATTTTCTTCTCTAAATGAATGTAACACCAAGAAAATATTTGTTGGTGATGACAGATCTCTTAGTGTCGTAGGATCTAGAAAATTTCAAGTAGATAATGGTCATTTCAATGATGTATTATGTGTTCCAAGTCTTTCTTGTAACCTTCTATCAGTATATCAAATCACTCATTCAGGTGAAGGTAAAACCATCGAATTTTCACCTCACCAAGTTGTAATCAAGGATCTAAAATATCCTAAGCATGTTCTTGCAACTAGAGTTGTTGATGATATTACCAGGTTGTACAAGTTTGATAACTTTCGGTCATCGACTTTTTCATTAGTTTTTGTTGCTCATAGNTGCCTCGGGTCCTTTGCAACTTGTTCACAGTGATTTGTGTGGTCCACTTTCTTCTCCTTCTTTTTCTGGGTGCGAGTATTTCTCAAATTTCATTGATGACTTTTCCAGATGTACTTGGGTTTACTTCTTAAAACTCAAGAGTGAAGTTTTTGACAAGTTTTTGGCCTACAAGGCCCTTGTAGAAAAGCAATCGGGACATCAAATTCAAAGGTTAAGAACATATAATGGAGGCGAATATGTGAACAATAATTTTACAAGCTACTGCACTACACAGGGAATCCAAATGCAACACACTATTCCATATACACCACAACAAAATGGTATTGCTGAGAGAAAGAACTGCACATTAAAAGAAATGGCTAATTGTATGATCCAATCTAAGGGATTAAGTCTAAAGTATTGGGCAGAAGCCATCAACTGTGAAAATTACATAGTAAATTGCACTCCCACAAAGGCTCTTAAAAATATAACACTGGAAGAAGCTTGGACTAAAATTGAACCAGATGTAAGTCACTTTCATGTATTTGGCAGTATAGCATGGGCTCACATTCCTGATGAGAAAAGGAAAGCATTGCAGTGTAAAAGTGAGAAGTGTATATTCGTTGGTTATTCTGAAGATGTCAAAGGTTATAGACTTCTTCAACCACATTGTAATGAAATTATTCTTAGAAGAGATGTTAAATTTGATGAAAATCTCTTGGCCTGCAAGCCTAATTCGGTGGTTATGCCTTCTTCGACCTGCGAGCCATATTCGGCATTTGTTCCTTCTTCTATTCCTATTTTGGTTTCTTCTTCAGATGATGAAAGTGAGGATGATAATCCACCTCCACCTATTGACATTCCTCCAGATGAGTACTTTGAACCTGAACCAACACCAACTCCACTACTTCCTAGATGGGTCCGTTCAACATGAGAAGTAGCTGATGATCTTGTCAGTGATCCTTCATATCAGCGTCGGACACATTCACAGTTCTAGCAAGCCTCTTCTCTTTTGGATTAAGTTTCAAAAACTCATGATCCATAGACATTTGTAGAAGCTTCGGGTCATCCAGATTGGGATACAATAATGAATGAAGAGTATCATTCTTTAAAGGAAAACAATACTTGAAATATTGTACCTCTTCGAAAAGGAAGAAAACTTGTTAGATGCAAATCGGTCTACAGAACTAAGTATGCATCAGATGGAAGTGTTGAAAGACACAAGGCTTGGTTAGTTGGCAAAGGATTTTCCCAAGTTGAAGTAATTTACTATAATGAAACCTTTGCCCCTATAGAAAAAATGAATTACATCTGCCTTGTTCTTTCCCTTGTTGCCTCACATAAATGGTAGCTCCATCAAATGGATGTTAAATCTGCTTTCTTGCATAGATATTTGCAAGAAGAAATCTACATGGAAAAACCTCCTGGCTATGTTTAGAATGAATCTAGCCTTGTTTGTCACCTCAAGAAATCTCTTTATGGTCTCAAGAAATCTCCCCGAGCTTGGTATGCCAAAATGGATAGCTTTCTTATTGCCACTGGATTCTCTAGATGCAATTCTGATCCTAATGTCTATACCAAGAAAGTAGGAATCCATCTCATAATCCTTGTCTTTTATGTTG
>SNQJ01S0003711.1:267316-284895 GCA_010110895.2 Picea sitchensis | reverse complement strand
TGATCTCTATTTAAAGAGCATGGAGGGTCATTTGTCGATGATCAATTGTGAGAAACTCTCTTGTAAAATCTCTCTGTAAGATTTTTCTTTGCATTAATAAACTGCTCCAAGTGGTCACGTTGGTTGGGGTCATGGATATTTCCCCATAGGGGTTTTACCATGTGAAAACATCGATGTGTTGATCTTTGATCTAGTTATGTGACTGGTTACTGAAGGTGTTTGTCCTCTGTTGGAATACTTGTGTTGTCGAACAGGATTTTGCTTGAGATTAAGGTACAGTTCAGTGCATGGTTGATGCACTTGTTTATGGTATAGGTTGATTACAAGTTGAGGTACAGGTTGATGCATGGTTGATGCATGGTTTAGGTTATTGGTACAGGTTTTTTGGTGCAGGTTAATTGGTACCGGTTTACAACAATATATCTCACAGTTATAGTGTAACAGTGCTTCCATCATTCTACTTATACGTCAGGGTGGTTGGACGGGGAAAGGATAGGTGGTTGTAGCCACCTTTCGGTTGTAGTTGGAGAAAATAGGGGGTTGTAGCCTCCTTCTAGTTGTAGCCATAGAATTGGGGAGTTGGAGCTTCCCTCAGTTTGTAGCCTAAGAAACTAGGGGGTTGGAGCCTCCTTTCAGTTGTAACTGGAAAACAAAGGAAGTTGGTGGTTCCAATGAATGTAATTCTTCAAGACATATAATAAAAAACATTTTGTGGTTCTCTACTACTTTCGGTTTCCACATAAAAAAACTGATGTATTTTTTATGTGTATGATTGTTCATTTTTTCATTGTTTATTTACTCTACAAATATTGGATGATAATGCTACATTGATATAACACTTGCATTATATGGACAAAAAAATTAGATTGCTCTATAACTGATTCACCCCCCCTCTCAGTAATCCAACAAGTTCAACACCATACTTTCAAGGATTGAGTATCCACATGAATTGTCTGAGGAAGGAAGTCTATAATACGCGGGTTAGGGCTTTGTGTGGGAGAATGTTGAATCGTGGGTCCTGAATCATCAATATTCATACTGTTGACTTTGTTGATTTCTTGTTGGGAACCACTAGCTTCCATACTCACTTGCAAGATTTCATTCCTCCCAAAAAATTTTGAGGTGCTCTTTATGGATTCTCTAGAAAGATTTCATGTCTGGGTAGGATTCCGATGTGAACCTTTTGCATCCCTTTCATTTTGTAGCTCTTCTCGACTCTATTTCTGTTTGTCCTACTCCATTATTTGGATGCCAGTTGAGGGTTTATAGACCTACATTCATCGTGCAGATTTCCATCTTAAATCTAATGCATCACTTATTTCAGTTCTCTTCCTATCAACTTCAGAAATTTTTTACTTTGGTGCACTCGACTTGACTTATATAATCTCAAAATTTATCCAACCCCCCATCGTTGACCCAACATACTTGAATTCAACAATGTTGATCATTTTGTTGTTCTCATTTCTTTAAAAAATAATATTAGGCTTATCGTGTATCTTTGCAATTGGCTTCGAGGAAATCTTCCCACTCTTCTTTCTTTTCTTGATAATTGGATTTTGGTGGAGGATTGACCACGAGGGGTCAGTGTTTGATGATGTCTCTGACACCCTTTTCTAATAAGAATTTATGAAGCAAGGACAAGACAGTGCAAAGGAAACTATCGTGCAATTCAGTGTAAAATTTTTGTTTTATGGTTTCAATTGATGACATTTCTTCAATTTCTTGTTATTTAATATAATAATGTACTATTATTTCAAATGATGCGTTCAATTTTTTTCTTCCTCTGTTTATTATTTTGTGCATCAATTCTTCATCCGGAGCAAGTTTCAACATTAGGTGATTGATTGAGATATTCAAATAGTTCCTCTGGGATAGATTTTGGGAATTGTTCATGTGTTTTAGAGATGAATTGTGTACGTTCTTCTACTCTAGTTAATCGATTTCTCCTTGCGTAATTTTTTATGTAATTATTAATTTTTTTCTCCCACCATTCATGTATTTCTTCCAAACATAACATCTATGTGCTTCATATTTTGCACATGCCCAAGTTCATAACTACCATAAATAGAGCCAATGTTGTATTCTAAGAGAAAGCACAAGAAGGTTACCAGTAGTTCCTTACATAAAGAAACATATATTACAGCATTGGATATAAGAACACATAGAGATACAAGGAAGCATACACAAGTAATGGGAGAGCCATCAATATGTGCTTTTATCATATGTAAAAAAATACTTCACCTCTCCTATTACATAGTATCACACACACGCACACACATAGATATACATGTCATCATAGTTACTTTTCCATTACAATTCTTAACTACTTGGTTAGTCGACTCTAACTACATTTCTGACCGACTCCTGAATTTGAATTTTACAATCGACCTGTTTCGTTGACTGGTGGGTCTAGTCGACAAATCCAACTAGCCCCTACAACAAATCCCACCCATCCATCAAAAAAATTTATCTAAGCATTAAGGTTGTAAATGATACATCTTATTGTTCTTGGTCTTGCAATGAGGTAGAAGGAAAAATATCTAGGGAGAATTCTCAAATATTTGAAACTTAAAGTATTGTCATGTTGATGTCAATGTTTCTAAAAACAATGATTTTTATAGATAATGATATAGAAAAGTGGGGAAAGGGGAATGATCAAAGGAGTAAGGAATTAATGATGTAGAAAATTGACTAAATAGAATCACAACTCTCATTGTTGCAGTTCCAATTTTAGTCTTTGTGATGTTGATTAGGTCTATTTTGTGTAGGCTTATACATAATCTTAATTAATAGCATACAAGTTATCATTGATCTTACATAGTTTTTTATTATTGTCGTTCCCCTCACAACTACCCTCTAAAATTCTTTGTCCTGGAGGATTTCATAAGGATCCCCCTATCAAATTTTTCCACAAAGAATTTTATCACTACCGACTTGATTTGGTACTGGTACATGAAATTGTTATTCTATACATGCATTCTTAGGTTTAACCAAAGAAATATATGATGATAAAATATTTTTTTAAGTTGTATCCTACCTTTTCTAGTCCCTTTCTCTCAGAATATGAACTAGAATTTCTTTTCAGGAACTCTGTTGTGATTACAAGGAAAATCTTCGGTCAAGTGAGCCCAATGGATATTGGATCACTCCCCATTAGGACGTCTCCACTCAAGATCAATTAACATGCAATTTTCATATCCTTTACAATGTACAAAAGCTGATAGGCTATCATATGCCTTCTATTGGAATCCTATTGTAGGAAACAATCTTATAAGAGTTGTGGAAAAATTATCAGATAGAAAGACCAAAAGTATTCAGACTATTCTCTATCTTATTCTCCTTCATTGGGTTTTTGTCCTAAGAGTTCCAAAGCCACAATGAGCTCTCTCAATGATAAATTATAAAATGTCAATGATAGAATGAGAGAGGGTACCCTCCTTTTTTCGTTTTTATTCATTTGTTGACTCTTTTGCAACCTTTTTACCCTTTAATCAATTTAAGTGACTTTTCATATTCCCGCTACGTCACTTTTGATGTTTTCCCCCCTTTTTCCCTTTTAATTATCTAATGTAGACACTTTTCCCCTTGGGACATTAAATAATGAATCAATTCCCATTTTTAATGACTATAACTATAACCACCCTTATCGTAAGAATGCATGTATATAATAAAAGTTACATGAAAGAATGCATGTGTATAATAAAAGTCTCATGTACTAGTACAATTATTGTGCTTTGATTCATTCATCATATAACTTACAATGTATTTCCCTTTATAATTTACAGACTACGGATGGACATATCTTTATTTGTTTAGTTTAAGAAAAAAAAATTACATTAGATGGAACCAGAAGAACTAGGTGAAGAATACGTCCAATAACTTCTTCGGCTGCCTATTAATTAGTTCTTTTGCTTTGTTCTAGTTTATATATATATATATATATTCTTTCTTATACATATATGGAGATATTTCTATTTCAGGAATTGTGAAATGTGGAGTTTATAAAAATATTTTATTACTTTGATTTTCCATAAATATCATTTTTATAAACCTATTTTTAAGATACAAGCATTTCTTAAAATAACATTTTAATAAAAATATCTCTAAACATGAAGAGTTTGTTTTTAACATTTTCCCAAAGTATCATTTTTATGGAGATATTTCTAACAGTGATCTTTTTTCATTTAAGTTTTTCAGCTATATTTAACTGACATATATTTATTACGACACAACCTCCATATTATCACCTTTGTGTATGTGAGTAATCTGCAAACCTAATCTTGGTTCTCTTTTTCAATTTTTGTAAGCCTGTTTTCGCTCATGCTCCCAGCTGTTGAACTTAAGGTGTCAGCCAAGCCCCCCTTAGTTGTATAAGATCTAGCTGGAGAATACCAAGGTTTGTGGACAATATTTCTGTGCTGAGAAGGTGAATTTCAACACAGAAAGATTGTCCACAAACCTTGAGATTCACCCTCTCAGATTCTCTAACTAAGTAGGGCTTGGTTGGCACCTCAAGTTCAACAACTGCGAGCATGAGCGAAGACAGGATTACGAAAATCGAAAAAGAGAGCCAATATTAGGTTTGTAGATTACTCACATATATAAAGGTGAGAATATGGAGGTTTCCTTGTAATGTGTGTGTGTCAATAAAAGTTAAATATAGTTGGAAATCTTAAATGAAAAAAACTCACCGTTAGAAATAGCTCCATAAAAATGATATTTTGGGAAAATGTTCAAAAAAAACTCTTCATGTTTAGAGACATTTTTATTAAAACGTTATTTCAAGAAATGTTTATATCTTAAAAATAGGTTTATAAAAATGATATTTATGGAAAATCAAAACAGCAAAATATTTTTATAAACTCCACAATTCACAATTCTTGAAATAGAAATCTCTCCATATATGTATAAGAAAGAAAATATATACATATATAAACTGGAACAAAGCAAAATAACTAATTAATGACAGCAAAAGAAGTTCTTGGACATATTCTTCACCCAGTTCTTCTGGTTTCATCTAATGTATATATTTTGTTTAAAATAAACAAATAAAGATATGTCAATCCATAGTCTGTAAATTATAAAGGGAAATACATTGTAAGTTATATGATGAAGGAATCAAAGGATGATAATTGTACTAGTACATGAAACTTTTATTACATACATGTGTTCTAACATGAAACTTTTATTATATACATGCATTCTTACATTAAACTTGTATTATATACATGCATTCTTACGATAAGGGTAGTTATAGTTATAATCATTAAAAAGGGGAATTGATTGATTTTTTAATGTCTTACGGGGAAAAGTGTCTAAGAAAAATGATATTAGATAATTAAAAGGGAGAAAGGGGGGAAAACTTCAAAAGAGACTTAGCGGGAATATGAAAAGTCACTTAAATTGATTAAAAGGTAAAAAGGTCACAAAAGAGTCAACAAATGAATAAAAACGAAAAAGGAGGGTCCCCTCTCTCATTCTAGCATTGGCATTTTATAATTTATCATTGAGAGATATCATTGTGGCTTTGGAACTCTTGGGACAGAAACCCTAAGAGAATTTTTCAGGGATTAGCTTCGGTAGTGCAACAAATCCATCCTAGTTGGTCTATTTTGGGAAGGGATCACTTCATATTTCTTTATTGTGTTCTGTTGGTATCATGATTCTTTTTGGAAACATTTCTCTTCATTTAGTAATTGAGTTTGGAGGTGGCAATTGTGTTTGAAATTGCAGAGGTCGAACTACATTGAAGAGGAAAATATACCTACGTGTTGGGTCATATATTCAACAGATTCGAATATTATCTAAGTGGGGACGAGTTTGGAGTTGTGGGAGGCCGTTTTCCCTTAAAAAATAATGTAACTCCTTAACAAAGTCATTTTATGTGAGTTGGGTGATGTGGTGTGACTAAGGGTCGATATTTTGTAGCTACAAAAGTCGATTTGAGTAGAAGACCTGAGTTGTTGTGTGTGTGGGTCCTTTCTCTTGGAAATAAAACTCATATCTTCTAGTCAGGTCTGAGTTCTCATAACCAAAAGACATTTGAACAAAGAGAGGTGATATATATCAATAGATGACGATTTTGATACGAAAGAAGTGTCTTTTGGAGGGGTGAATCTCTAGCTGCACCATTCTATTGTAAAAAAGAAAATATTAGTAAGAACTATCAATCAAACCGTGAGTCAATACACTTTGTCTCTACTAGTTGTAAGATGCCATTAATAAAATGTTTCATGTTGTCTTTCCTATGTTTTATTAGTAGTAAGTGTGATGAAGTTTGCTACATTTGTGTTATGCATATATTTATGAAATAGAAGCAAGTTTGGCATTTTTAATTTATGTGCAACCCAACAGAATGTTCCAAAAAACCACATGTAAAAATACAACAATATATTGGATATTTTAGCAGTGAGAGAACACTTACATAAAAAAAAATTGATGAAAGTCAACATTAGAAAAAAAAAAAATTGCACTTTGCTACAACATTTGGGAACGAAGGGTACAATTAGTGCTTGAAACTTTACAGTGGTATCATAGCAGTCTATCCTCCTAGCCTGAGGGGGTTTGTTGTTAATGAGGAGAGGGAACAATAGGTATATCACGTACATAAGAAGAATATAATAATGGGAACATAACATATTTAACGAAGAAGGAGAAATAAGGGAAAACCAACCAGAGGAGGAACAAGAAGATGTCATGGGGGATAATAATTGTGAAAGAGCTATACAAATCCTATAAGGATTAGCTACTGGGAATCAACAATTAGCAGAAATTTTAGCACAATTGATTGCCAATAACTAGACAAATTAGAACCATGGGATTAATAATGGTGTAGGGGGTTCCAATGTGAAAAATGGGAACAATGGTGAGCATAGAAATCCTGAGATTCCCACACTTAATCACACTAGGATTCATGTTCAGGTGGGTGTTAGGAACAATAGAAAGAAAATCCCCAGACCCCTTATGCATCTGTTATTAGGAAACAAACAAACGAAGATTCAAGGGCAGCAAGTTCCGGGAGAAATTTTTCAAGACTATCTAAGAGAGTATCGATATCTAGGTGATGAGTTTCAAGAATCCATGTCACTTTAGGACTTCTACAAAATCAAATACAAGAATAGACCAAGGGATCACAACAAGGGGGGGAAAGAACAAGGATCTCACACAGAATCTGGGAAATCTATCCATTCCTTCCTTAGATGGGTCTAGGAAGATCATATCCAGAGCATGGGTATAGAATCTAGATACATACTTCTAGCTCCATCCTATGACAGAGGCCGAAGCAATTAAATTCACTACTCTGCATCTTGAGGGATAATCCCATGAGTGGTAGTACCATGGGTTGGTCGCTCTGGGACATGATACTATCACCTCCTATTTGGACTTCACTCAGAGGTTAATGGAGAGGTTTGATAAGAAGGACTTTGAGCTACATTTTATGGATTTGGCTCAAATCAAGCAAGAGGGAACATCCAATGCCTGCATCACATAGTTTCAAATACTAACAGTCATCATGATTCATATATATGAGATGAGGTTGGTGATGTTATTTATTGAGGGCGTACCTGAACCACTTTATAGTTGGGTGAAGGATTTCAAACCAGAGACATTACGGGATGTTGTCGTCAGGACACGAGACATGGAAGGTGAAGTCCTAAAGCTAAATACCTTCTCTAAACCATTTATTACATAGAAAGGAAAATATAAGAAACCTCTAGTGAAATAAGAGATATGTAAGTAGAGGTTAGATGAGGTGACTCAGAAGGAGTTGAGAAAAAACAATATTTGCTTCAGCTGCAAAGAACCTTGAGAACTGGGCCATAGATTCATGGGCAAGGGAAAGGTTCACTACATAGAGGTGCATTCAGATAGTGATGAGCAGTAAGAGGTTGCAATAGAGAAGGGTAATTCTACTTAGGAGAAGCCTCAGGATGAAGCAAAGGAGGTGGTTATCACCACTTTATCAGGGACACCTATATTCCACACCTTTATACTCAGAGGGGTACTACGAGGAAAAGGGATTACAAATCTGATTGATGGTGGGGAAACAAAAAATTTCATTCATGTAGCTTGGGTATCCAGGAGACATATGGATAATGAGTACTTTGAGGGGTTCAGTGTAGCAGTTCCTGATTGGTTTAATGTGTCATGTACGAACAATATTTCCAATTTGGTTATGACATTGGGAAACTATACCTTGACCAATGACTTATATGTCGTCGATTTGGAAGACTCCAATACAGTTTTCGGAGTCCAGTGGATTTCAAAATTGGGAGACATCACGACGAATTATAAAGTGATGAAAATGAAATTATTTACACCTGGGGGTAAACAGGTTGTGCTGAGAAGCATATCAAATAATACCTATATGGTTGTGTCCAATAAAATTCAAAGATGAAATAGAAAAATCCATCAAGGAGTTGTTTGAGATGGGGCATATCAAACCCAATTCTAGTCCTTTTACTTCTTTAGTGGTTTTGGTTAAAAAGAATCTTGATGGAACTATGAGGATGTGTATTGAATACAAGGCCCTAAAAAATAAGATGATCAAGAAAAGGTACCCTATACCAAGTATCGATGAGCTTCTGGATGAGTTGCATGGGGCAGTATACTTTTAAAGGATTGATCTTTGATCCAATTACCACCAAATAAGGGTTAGAGAGGAGGATATTTACAACACTTATTTCGGGTGCCATTATGGAAACTATGAGTTCTTGTTCATTCCATTTAGGCTTACCAATGCACCAACTACATTTCAGTCATGCAAGAATCATTTATTCAGGAAGTAGTTGCAAATTTGTTTATTGGTATTCTTTGATGATATACTAATATATAGCAGAATGTGGGAGGAACACTTGGGGAACTTAAAGGATAATGGAGGAGTAGTCATTATATGCCAAGGAGTCCAAGTGTGAATTTGGAATGATAGATATTTTATACTTGGGAAATGTGGTTAGTGCACGGGGAGTCCAGCTGCACAGGGAGAAAATACAAGATATATTGGATTGTCCAGCACCCAAAAATATCACACACATGCATGGCTTCTTTGGAATATGCAGTTAGTTTTTGTAGTTGGATGCACCACTCACATACCTCACAAAGAAACAATAATTCACATGGATCGAAGAATATTAGAAGACCTTTGATAAAATGAAGGAAGTGATGATTTCTTGCCCCATTTTGGCACTTCTTGACTTTACTCAACCCTTTGTGTTAGAGTGTGATGCATCTAGTGTGGGCATAGGAGCAGTTTTTATGTAGCAAAAACATCCTATTGCATATGAAAGAATAAATATCTCCACCAGATAGAAGCTTTATTCCATATATGAAAATGAAATGCTCTCCATTATGCATGAATTGGTGAAATTTAGACAATACCTGATAGGTGGGAAGTTTGTGGTCAAGACTGATCACAACAGTTTGAAGCATTTCTTGGGGAAAAAATATCTTAACGAAAGGAAGCAGAAATGGGTCAGTAAAATACAAGCCTATGAATTCGAAATTGAGGATGTCAAAGGAAAGAAGAATGAAATTGTTGATGCTCTATCTAGGAGACCAGATATGTTCTCGTTATTAGAGATATCTGTGGATTGGAAATCCAATCTCTTGGTGGAGTATTCCAAGAGAAAATTTTATCGTGAGGTGATGGATAGCAATGTGCAGGATGATAGGTACACGGTGGTATATGATATAATTTACTACAAATACCGCATATACTTCGTTTCAGATTCCACATTAAAGGATAAGATTATGAAAGTCATGCATGACACACCTTTAGTTGGGCATCCAAGATACTTCAAAACTTACAAGAAGATAAGAGAGAGGTTCTCGTGGAAGGGCCTTAAAGATGATGTATTGTGACATGTGTGGGAGTGTTTGATTGGTCAGAAGAATAATTTGGAGTAGACCCACCCTACAATATTACTTCAGCCACTTCCCATTCTAGAGGAATAAATGAGAGAGAATATCCATCAAGTTTATCACAGGGTTGCCAAAGACATAGGGTAGATATTTCATTTATGTGGTGGTCTATTTATTCTTCAGGGAGATATTCAAGCTTCATGGGTTGCTGAAAAACATTGTTAGTGACAGGGACAACTAATTTCTAAGTGTTTTTTGCCAGGAGTTGTTCAAGTTAGCAGGAACATATTTGACTCCCAATATGAGTTACCACCCACAGACATATGGCCAAACAAAGATAGTGAGCAAATGGTTAGAGGAGTACTTGTGTAACTACATGGTCAGGAATCATAAGGCATGGGTTAAGTGGTTACATTTGGGAAAGCATTGTTATAACACCACTTATCATATGTTCATGGGAATGTTACCATTTAGATCATTATATCGATATGATGCCCCATATTTTGTAAACTTTTCATTTGGTGATAATAGGCCCCCCAAGGCCAAATATTGGATTCAGGAAAGCTAATAAATTCCTAAGGCTCTTAAAGATAGCCTGCAAACAATCCAGAACTAGTAGAATATATATGCATATAGGCATAGGGTCGAGCTCACCTTCAAGGTAGGGGACTTGGTGGTTCTCATGCTACAGTCATATAGACAGTCTTCTCTAAAGAAGAGTGGTGTATAGAAACTTAAGCCACGGTTTTACGAGCCTTACAAGGTGACCAAGAAAGTTAGTGAAGTGGGTTATGAGATGAAGCTATTGGTTGCAGATCCTGATTATCTTCTTGATTCATAGGTCTTTGATTTTATCCATTTTTATACCCCATGAAGACTTTACACTCTGGAATACTATACAGACCTCCATGCGGGGGAGTGCAAGGGGGGATTACCCCCTTGCGGGGTCTAGGGGGTCCATCCCCCCGCTTGGTGGGTCACCCAGCTGGTTGGTCACCCGGTGGTGGGTCACCCGACAAGCGATCACCCGGCGGAGGTTTGGGGGAAAACGTTCCCTGATGGGGGTTTGGGGGAGAATGACCCAAAGGAAATATTTCCTTCTAAATGCATATTGTAATTTCATAGTAAATATGGATCATTCATTATAAGATCAGAGATCTGATGGTAGAAGTTATGTTAGGGTTTTTTTCCCTAGAAAGAAACCCTCTTTTAAGAGGGAAATGTATGGCGTCTATGTAATATTATGAATATTGTATTATGACTGATTATATTGTGAGAGAAACAAGAGGAAGTCACAAAAGGTGTGTTGTAGGTTGTATCCCTTCATTTGCTGGATAATAATAAAGGAAAGACCTGGTAATTTCTCTGGCGGACGTAGCCCACACTGGGTGCACAACGTTTCTCTGTGTCTCTATTGTATTGTCTATTTTTTGTGTTTTATTTCCAAATTTGTTTTATTTTATTGCTCCACGATCTTGTTTTTCTAACAAATAGTATCTGAGTGAAAGGTAACTCATAGGAAAAGAGGGTTCCTGGTTCGAGTGGGAGCAATGGAAAAAGATAGAAAGTTTAGGGTTGATAAATTTAATGGCCAAAACTACCAGTTATGGAAGATGTAGATGGAAGATTATTTATATCAGAAGGATCTATTCCTACCATTAGGTGGAATAACAAAGAATATGATGGCCATGAAGGAAAAATAATGGAAGGTTCTTGATAGAAAGGCAATAGGAACGATACAGTTAAGCCTAGCAGTGTCGGTGGATTTGAATATTATGAAAGAAAAGACAACGAAGGAGTTGATGGACGCATTAGCTAAATTATATGAAAAACTCTCAGTGTCCAATAAGGTATTTCTAATGAAGATATTATTCAATCTAAATATGTCAAAAGGTGGGTCTATTGCATATTATTTAAATGAATTTAATACAATTACTAATCAATTAAGTTCTATAAAAGTGGACTTTGATGCTGAGGTCAGGGATTTTCTAATATTGTGCTCATTACCAGAAAGTTGGAACGACTTGGTCATGGTTGTAAGTAACTCTTTCGTTGTTTCAAACACTTTAAAATTTGATGATGTTGTTGGTGTTATCCTTAGCGAGGAAATGTGATAGAAAATCATAGGTGAGACATTAGGTAATGCGTTAAACATGGATAACAGGGGAAGACAAAAGGATAGAGTAAAGGGCTCAGGGAACCGTGGGAATTATAGGAAGGGTAGATCCAAATACATATTGGGAAAGATAGAGTGTTGGAATTGTGGGAAGAAAGAACATCTGAAGAAAGACTGTAGAGCTCCGAAGAAACAATGAGATGGCCAGTGGTAGAAAAATCAGGAAGCAAATGTAACAAGTGATGTGTTACAAGATGCTTTGATTATTTATGTAGATAATATTTTTAGTCTTAGGTAGTAGATTTAGGGGCTTCATTTCATGCCACACCCCATAGGAAACATTTTCTAGATTTTGTTCAAGGTGATTTTGGACAAGTTCATTTGGGTGATGATGCACCATGAAAGATTGTTGGAATGGGAAATGTAAAAATAAAGCAAAGGAATGGAAACCAGTGGTTGTTGAAAGAGGTAAGACATGTTCCAGATATAAGGAAAAATCTAATTTCAACAGGGCAATTGGAAAGTGAAGGTTGTATATCCATATTTACAAGTAATATGTGGAATGTCACCAAAGGATCACTGGTGATAGAAAAAGGAGAGAAGGTAAGTACATTGTATTTATGTACTAGTAACACTGACTCTTCTATATCTTTATCTTCTTTAGGAGTGGATACAACACAGTGGAATCGTAGTCTTGGACACATGAGTGAGAAGGGGATACAGATACTTCACAAAATATTTTTCTTTCCGTATCTTAAACAAATTGATTTGGATTTCTATGAGCATTGTGTTTATGGAAAACAAAAGAGAGTCACATTTCTCAGAGTCAGAAAAGAAAATAAGAGTAAAAGGTTAGAGATTTTTCATACACATGTATGGATACCAACTCAGGTATCATCTCTTGGTGTCTCTCATTATTATACTAATTTTATTGATGATGCAACTAGAAAAACTTGGTTTTATTGCATTCGATAAAAATCTAATGTTTTTGATACTTTTAAGAAATGGAAAGCTTTAGTTGAGAATGATACAGGAAAAGGGTTGAAGTGTCTCTGATTAGAAAATGGAGGTGAATATTGCAGTAAGGAGTTTGATGATTATTTTTCATACCATGGGATTCGTAGAGAGAAGACAGCTCCAGGAACACCACAAGAAAATGGTGTCATAAAGGATGAATAGGACAATCATGGAGCGTGCAAGGAGTATGAGATTGCATGTTGGTCTTCCCTTACATTTTTGGGAAGATGTTGTGGATATTGATGTTTACTTAATAAATAGAGGACATTCATTATCTTTGTATGGTGGAATTCTAGAGGAGACATGGACATGTAAAAACGTAAACTATTCTTTTTTGAAGACTTTTGGTTGTGAAGCATTTTTCCATATTGATTAAGAAAATAGAACAAAGCTTGAGGAAAAATCCAAGTGTACCTTTATTGGATACGATGTTAATGATTTTGGTTATCGCTTATGGGATTATGAAAATCACAAAATAATTAGGAGTAGAGATGTCATATTCAATGAGAAGGTCATGTACAAAGATCATTTGCAGAGAAAGATACAAGAAAAATAAAAACTAGAATACACAGTGATTGATGAGATCACTGAAAAAGAAATTCAAAAGGTACCAAAAAATAAAAATGTACAACAATAGGAGAAATATGTACCTAAAACTCCTACAAGTTTTGTTAGAAGATATACCTGGTTAAGTAGACCCCCTGAACGATACTCTCCTTCATTGTATTATTTATTGTTGACCGATTCTAGCAAACCATAATGTTATGAGGAGGCAATGTAGGTAGACACCAAAAATAAGTGGGAGCAATGTATGAAAGCGGAAATGGATTCCTTGGTAAATAACAAGACTTTGGATTTGGTTTAGTTTCCTGCAAGAAAAAGAGCATTGCAAAATAAATGGGTTTATAAGTTGAAGAAAGAAGGTGGAGGAAAAAAGTGGTACAAGGATACACTTGTTGTAAAGGGGTTTGTACAAAAGAAACGTATAGATTTTGATGAAATATTTTCTCTTGTTGTTAAATTGACTTCAATTAGGACTATTTTAAGTCATGTGGCAGTAGAATATTTGTATCTTGAACAGTAAGATTTAAAAACAACTTTTCTCCATGGGGATTTGGAGGAAGATGTTTATATGCAACAACCACATGGGTATGATGTCAAAGGGAAGGAGAAATTGGTATGCAGGTTGAAGAAGAGATTGTATGGCCTAAAGAAATCTCCAAGGTAGTGGTATTTGAAGTTTGATATGTTTATGATAGAACAAGGTTATAGTATCTATGTCATTTTGATCATTGTGTTTATTTTAAAATGACAGAAAATGGAAGCTACATTATCTTGCTATTGTATGTAGATGACATGCTTGTTGTAGGGTCTAATATCCAAGATATAAATGTGCTCAAGAATAAATTAGCTAATTCATTTGAGATGAAGGATTTGGTTGCTTCAAATAAGACCCGTGGTATAAGAATAGCAAGAGACAGGAAAAATCACAAATTGGCATTGTCTCAGGGTGAGTACATAGAGAAGGTGTTGGAGAGGTTTATAATGCATAATTTAAAACTAGTCAATACGCCTTTGGCCATCCATTTCTAATTAACTAAGGAAATCTGTCCCAAGACATAGGAGGAGATATAATACTGGTCCAGGGTCCCTTATTCATTAGTAGTTGGCAGCTTGAAGTATGTGATGTCTTGCACAAGACCAGATATTGCGCATGTAGTGGGTGTTGTGAGAAGGTATATGAAAAATATAGGTAAAGAACATTAGGAGGCAATAAAGTGGATTATCGGATGTTTGAGAGGTACTTCACCTCATGCATTATGTTTTGGAGGTTCAGACATTATTCTACATGGATATGTTGATTCAAATATGGCAGATGATAAAGATAGAAGGAGGATCACCACAGGGTATGTTTTTACTGTAGGTGTAACAACAATAAGTTGGATTTCGAAATTGCAAAAGGTTGTTTCACTTTCAACAAGAGAGGTAGAGTATGTTGTTGCTATAGAAGCTAGTAAATAGATCATTTGGTTACAGAGGTTTATGGAGGAATTGGGAAAGAAGCATGAGAATATTAGGTTGTACTGTGACAGTGATATTTCCATTAATATTGCAAAGAACTCATTCTTCCATTCGAATACTAAGCATATACATCTCAAGTACCATTTCATATGATCTGTCTTGGAATATGGACATTTGATGCTGGAAAAGATACATACTAGCCAGAATCTTGTACACATGTTAACAAAGGGACTAACTAGGGAGAAACTGAGTTCTTGCTCAGTTTCAGTTGGTCTTCAAGCATGAAGATGAAGATGAGAAATTTTCCAGATCAAAGAAAGGATCGTAGTCCAGCAAATACAACAACGGTGGAGTTGTTGAAATCAGTCTCAAAGTGGGATATTGTTTGTTGTGGAGCTTGATTATCTTTCTGATTTAGAGGTGTTTGTTTTCATCCTTGTTTATACCCCATTAAGACTTTAGACCCTTGAAGACTGTACACCCCTCTACGTGAGGGAGTGCAGGGGGGATTCCCCCCCCCTATGGGGTTTGGGGAGGCTATCCCCCCGGCTGGGTAGTCCAGGGGTAAGAGGGGGATCAAGGGTGAAGCCCCCGAAGGAAAATTTTCCCTATAAATGTATGTTGTAATTTCATAGTAAATCTGGACCATTCATTATAATTTCGTAGATTTGACGGTATAAGTTATGTTATTGTTTTTTTCCATAGAAGGAAACCCTATTTTATGAGGGAAGTGTATTGCGGCTATGTATTATTCTGAATATTATATTATGAGTGAGGAGACTGTGAGAGAAATAAGAGGAAGTTACAGAGGGTGTGTTGTAGGTTGTATCCCTTCATTTGTTGGATAATGATAAAGGAATGAACTGGAAAGTTTTCTATTGAACATAGCCCACATTGGGTGAACCATGTATATTTGTGTCTCTACTGTATTGTGTATCTTTGTGTTGTATTTCCGCACTTTTTTTTTATTTTATTGCTTCATGATCCTATTTTTCTAATAGAAGTTGTCAAAAGCGAGTAAGATCCATAATGTGTTTCACATCTCGTGTCTCAAAAATGGATTGGAACAAAACATCACTACGTTGGTAGAACTGCCTCCATTAGATGAGGAGGGGAAACTACTACTAGTTCCCTAGGAATTATTGTATTTTTGGGAGAGGAAGATTCGAAACAGGGTAATCAAAGAATACGTAGTGATATGGAAAGATTTTCTTGCAGAAGATGCCACTTGGAAGAGGGAACAAATTTTGAAGCACCTGAATGTGTAATTTCTTGGGCACAAGAAATCTCGGGAAGGGAGGAATGTCATGTCCCCTTCCAAGTGATGATGGGACATGGACGAAGTAGCCTAAGTGATTCTCGTAGGATATTGTCATTAAAAAGGGGAATTGATTGATTATTTAATGTCCTAAGGGGAAACGTTTGTGAAAAAAAATGACATTAGATAATTAAAAGGGGAAAAGGGGAACAAATGTCAAAAGTGACCTAGGGGGAATATGAAAAGTCATTTAAATTGATTAAAAGGTAAAAAGGTTGCAAAAGAGGAAAATAATGAATAAAAAGTAAAAAGGAGGGAACCCTCTCTCATTCTAGCATTGGCATTTTCTAATTTTTCTTTGAGAAAGATTATTGTGGCTTTGGAACTCTTGGGCCAATATTTTGTAACTACACAAGTCGATTTGGGTAGCAGACCCACATTTTTGTGTGTGTGGGTCCTTTCTCTTGAAAATAAATCTCATATCTTTCAGTCAGGGCCGATTTCTCATAACCAAAATATATCTAAACAGAGAGAGGTAATATATATCTATAGAGGATGTGTTTGGCCCAAGATAAGTGTCCTTTGGAGGGACGAATCTCTAGTTGCAACATTCTGTTGTAAACAAGAAAATATTAGTAAGAACTGTCAAGACAATTGTGAGTCAATACACTTTGTCTCTGCTAATTGTAGCATGCCATTAATAAATATGTTTCATGTTGTCC
Source organism: Picea sitchensis (assembly GCA_010110895.2). NCBI lineage: Eukaryota > Viridiplantae > Streptophyta > Pinopsida > Pinales > Pinaceae > Picea > Picea sitchensis. The sequence goes on along the minus strand of SNQJ01S0003711.1, from coordinate 267,899 downwards.
TTCCTTTGTGCTATCAACAGTAAGTGTGATGTATTTTTCTACATTTGTGTTATGCATATATTTCTATAATAGAAGCAAGTTTGGCATTTTTAATTTATGGGCAACCCAACACAATGTTCCAAAAAACCACATGTAAACAGACAACAATATATTGGAGATTTTAGCAGTGAAGGAAAACTTACAAAAGAACTGTTTGATGAAAGTCAACATTAGAAAGAAAAAAAACTTGCACTTTGCTACAACATTTGGGAAAGAAGGGTATAAGTAGTACCTAGAACATTGCATTTCCCTGTCATGTTGCCCTGAAATATAAATTGTAACACCCTGTTTCCCCCAGTTTGTAAAAATAACTGGACTAGCCAAGAACTATGGAAAACTCATAAATGTGAATATGTGATGTAAATGGACCTTGAGTAAAAGGTCAATAAATGTGAATAACATTATGAATTTTACTGCAGGACTACTGAGAGGGGATGTGCAGAAAAGAGACCACGATGGCGGTGGAAGGCACCTGGAAAGGTGGCATTAACTTCCACCAAGAATTAATACCGTATTTGGACTCCACTGGCCCGGAGAACCAAAA